>JAJIBD010027967.1:0-110848 GCA_021461705.1 Cryptotis parvus
AAAGAGATTCTAAGAAGCCCTGAGAATATGAAACTATACAGAAAGATAGGGAATGACAGCAGCTAAAGGTCATTGATTTTAGGGCACCAACTTTTGCTTTGCAGCACATTTTCAAATGCCAGAAATCTTGGCAGCATAACAAAGGTGAAAGTGTGGCAGAACTTTTCCCTGTGGATAATCAAAACACTGTCTCTCATTCTACAGACTCTACTTAAGGTTCGACACTTTATTTATTTGTCTACTTTCCTTAAAAGTGAGTAGCCCCAGATTGGAGAGAAAGCACAGGGGTTCGGCCCTTATCTTGAATGCTGTCAACCCCAGTCAGTGGTGAGCAGCAAATCTGGTTCCCCAAGAGGGATCCCTATGTTCAGCAATCACTACAACTAGCCCTACACACAGATGGGTGTGGTAGAACCACCCTCCTCCCCACCAAAGCAAATGAACAGAAAATCCTGGGGACGTGATGCTTCTGTACTTGTTGGGCAGATGACTTGTGGTTTCAGCTTGAACATCGATGACAAAGAGGAGGAAAGGAATAACTCTGAATTGAATATATCAATAGCAGTTTTCATAATATTGATTGTGCAGTGTTGCCAGAGGGTGAGCTCCATGATCTCCTCCACTTTCAAGACCTGTCACAGCTTCTACTCATGCCAAAAATCTGTTTTTGTAGTTCTCTGTCTCTGTATTCCAGAGCTCGTTCCTTGAAAAGCATTGGGGCATGAAAGGCGGATTCAGAGGGTCCTACTCCACTAGACTAAAACACCAGGACTCAGGGTCTGGTTTTGTTTGGGGAGGAAAAGTGTTTCTTCCCCTGAACTCAGTTTTTGCCAGAATCACTGTCTTTTACCTCCTGAACGGATAATTATTTCTACAGTCTTAGCTCTCCTCCTACCAGGTTGGGCCCAGTGACTGGTGACTGGTATGCATTTCCCTGAATGGGAAAATCTCTTCTACTGATCCCACCCCTGCTATTCTGTACGATACCACGAACACACTCATTCACATATGAAAATGCTTGTGTCTCCCCAGGAAAACAATCCATGAGTTGTTGAAGCCTTTTTTGTCATATGTATTTGATTTCTGGTTTTAATTTACCAATGATTTTTGTTTATGTCTATTCCAAAAATCCCTCCCTCATTTTATTCTTTTTATTTTATTTTTTATCATTTTTTTTGTTTTTTGCTTTTTGTGGTCACACCCTGCAATGCTCAAGGCTTACTCCTAGCTCTGGACTCAGGAATTACTTCTGGCAGTGCTTGGAGGACCACATGATATGCCAGGGATCAAACCCAGGTCGGCTGTGTACAAGGCAAATGCCCTCCCCACTGAACTATCGCTCTGGCCCCTCCCTCCTCATTTTAAATCAATAATTTTTTAAATGATTGGTGAGACAGCAGTACAGAATTGAAACAGAATGAAAGACATAAAACAATATAAACACTATAAAATAAATAATGGGATATGATCTACAGCTTTGTACTGTAGTTAAGGACTCTGCACTGCATATCTCACAGTTGCTGAGTAAATCTTTTTATTTTAATTTTTATTTGTACACCGTGATTTACAAAATTGTTCCTAATAGAGTTGTTTCAGGCATACTATCCTTACCAGACTCACCACCAATGTTTCTTCCCTCCACCAATGTCCCCAGGTTCCCTCCCACCCCCCAACCAGCAGTCCCTTGGCAGATGTACAGCAAATCTACTTTATGTTGCTTGCTTCATGTTTCCTAATGTCTTGCTGTGCTAGGATAAGTCTCTGAAATGCTCAGGAATTAAGCTGGGTATGAGCTCTTCCTTCTCTTGTCCATCTTCATTGAGTGACAGAAAGCATAACTGAACAGAGAGTAATTTGCTGATGAACTGTGGTGTAGGCTCATGAATTTGATGCAGGTCAGGTGTGGAGACTAGTGGACCTACCCTGAATAAATCCCAAGTAGACGGAGTGATGCTTGCAGGAAATAGCCACACTTGGAATGGATGAACAGGAAGGAGAAGTCAAGTAGCCGAGAGTAAATCTTAAAAGTCCTCTATATAAGATATGTGTGGCAACAATTATTGACTAGGAAATGTGATGATCATTTTGCAATATACATGGAAATGCCTATTTATTAATGTTTTCCCTTTTCCCTCCACTACTGCCCAAACAAATGTGATAATATATATCAATCATGTCTCAATAAAATTTACTGAAAATCAAACAGAATTAGAATGAAATTCTAATTTCTAATGCACTATGAAAAAAAGCAAACTAAATATCTGTAAAAAATTAACTAAATATCTTTAGCAGAGTTTTGCTTTGGGTAGTCCCAAGCTCCCGAAAACAGTCTCTTTATATGATCTGACCTGATATTATTACCCTATACCCTAAACTACTGAGTAACACTGAACAGCTCAACTTTCTTTATTAAAGAGGCATTAACACAATTGCAAATATATTGGAATCAAAATCTCTTCACCCTATATTTACATATTGGCTTCTAAATATATTCTTGAATTGTCGTAATAAAAGGAACCTTGTCAAAATAGCTAGTTCTAAATATAGTGCAGAGAAAATATAAACTGACTCTAGAGATTCTTGCAATGCCAAAAAGAAAGAACATACTCAAAGAAACCAAAAAGATGAAGAACATTGAAGGTGAACAGGATTCTAAGTGAAAGAGCTCCCAAAGACTGAAACAAAATCACATAAATTTAGATTATTACATAATTACAAAATAAATAATCTTAACCCCCTTTTCACAGGCAATAGTTATATACAATTACAGTTAATAGCAATAATTGCTTACATACATTGCTAACTATGTGAAACACAAGGGAACATGCTGATATTTTTAAATATCCAAATAAAACAAAGATCACAAGTCATGGCTTTCTGGGGTCAGAAAAATTCAAAGTCCAATAGTTTTGTTTTAAAACCATATATGAATAAATAAATTTAATAATTACTGGATCCTCTAGGATAGACATAGTGTTATCATTTAAAGGTAATAACCTAATATTTGTCATGTTAGGGACAAACTAAAAATAATTGTATCTTTTAAAAATAAAATAATAGCAAAGTATATTGTATTGTATGTGATGGCCATTAAGAAATCATGCACTGTGCTTTCTAGGCCCCTCCAAGGGCTGAAGGCATAAATGTACAATTTCAATATACACAAAGTAATGCTACTATAATTAGTTTCAAAATTCCACAACCTAGTACTTAAACCTGAATCTACATAACAACAGAGTATGATTTTATGAGTTCTATTCCCATAACAAAAATAGTAAATGTATTTTGATAATAATTATGTTGTGATTATAAAATGAGTTTAAATTATACAATTTTGATGTAGAGCTAAAAGCTGAATCCTCTGAGGTCCCTGAGGAAAATTTAATCATTAATTTACAAAGCAAAAGTTAAGTAAGCACAAGACCAAAACAACCTGCTCGGTGAGGGGACACAGCCAAACCTTTCAAGCAGAACTCAATTAACCTGAACTGTCCTTTCCCAGAATTTTAACTGAGTTCTACCTCTAGCAGAGACACAAGAAAACATGGTGATATTTGTTAAGCGTTGAATAAAACAAAAATCACAACAGCCAAGGGGTTCCTGTAGTCAGAAAAAAAGTCAAGGGCTAATCTCTTGTCCCTACCGCTACACTTAAATTATTATAACAGAGACTACCATTCACCAAAACTCTTCAGCGCCACCCTCGAGCACATCATGCAACAATTAGAATGGGAAGGAATGGGAGTGAAGATAGACGGTCAGCAGCTACACCACCTCTACTTCTCTGATGACATTGTTCTATTAACACCAAATATTAGCCAAGCAGCACAAGTGCTGGCTGACTTCGACCCAGAATGTGGAAAGATAGGTCTATAGCTGAATCTCAATAAAATAATGTTCATGAAAAATAAACTAATTTCAGAGGCTCCATTCACTCTCAATGGAACAAATATCTCTGAATGCAGCAGTTTTATGTACCTAGGTTGAGAAGTCAACATGATGAACGACCCTAAAACCTGATCTGTAAAGAAGGAAGAGAGTGGCATGGAATGCCTTCAAGAGCATCGAAAAAATAGCTGAAAGGACAAAGAACCTCCAGCTCCAGACACATCTCTTCAGCTCCACCATTCTCTCTGCATTAACATATGCCTCAGAGACCTGTGTCCTATGAAAGCTGGATGAGAATGCTATTTGGGTCTCCCAAAGAGGAATTGAAAGATCTCTACTTGGAATATCATGCCTTACTCAAGTGAGAGAAGGAATCCGGAGTTCCGACCTCCATCGCTATTCCAGAGTCAGGGACGCTGTCTCGTTTGCCAAGGCATCGAAAATAAGATGGGCTGGACATGTAATGCAATTTGGAGATGACTGCTGGACTAGAGCCATTACTGACTGGATCCCACAGAACATCAAAAGATCACATGGCTGCCCACCTACAAGATGGTCAGACTTCTTCAACAAGACCCGGAATGAATGGTTTGAGGCTCTTCCTATTCCTGAAACAACCAGATGCCATTGGGATACACTGGCACGTGATAGGGTAAATTGGATATGTTACTGGCACCCGCTCAAGCAAATCAATGAATAATGGGATGTCAAGTGATCAAGTGATCAAGTGAAAAAGACTAATGGAACCAAGCTGGAAGCATTTAACAGAAAGGGTGGGTAGACTGTCAGTTAACTGTGTCAGATACCACAGGCATCAATGTTCTTTTTCATAGTAAATTCTAGAGAGAGATTTATCTTTTGACTAAACTGATTTTTATTGAGATACTACCATTTAGACTGCTTGGCCACGCTACCAGACAAAGAGTGAGCACACTCAGCAACCCCCACCATGGTGGGAGGGGGAAGATGGCCAAGCCTTCCCCACCTCGGAGCAGCTGGTGAAGGACAACTCTGCTACCAGTGACTGAAGGCACACAGAGGAGGAAGAGAAGAGGGCTCAACCATTCGGGATTCCAGTACCCTGCAAAGACGAAATGCTCCCAACCACAAACTGCTCCCAGGCTGTCAGTAGTGAACCAGAGACACAGATACACAGACCAGAGCTTACCAGCTCTCCCTGTGCTCAGCTGATCATGAGGCATCCAGAAGGGAGGGCAGTTTCTGGCCCTGGCCCACCACCACAATAGAGCCTCAGAAGAAGCCAGAGGAACCCCTGCACTATGATAGCAGCTGTTTTCAACATCCAGACTCCACAGTTAATCAGAACTCCACCCAAGAGAAAAGCTGATCTCATGCCACACTCATCAGAGCTCCACCCTATATAGAAGCGTATTTCAAGCCTAGGTATGCTGGTCTTGGTGGCTAAAGTCACTGGGCTTCAGTGGAGATGGAGCTGGGGTCCCTTTTCCCCATCTCTGTCCCATCTGGGAGGCCAGGTGGACCCACCCAGGAACTGCTCCTGGGCTGTTGACCATGAACCAGAGACACAGATAAGTGGGGCATAACTGCTACCAGCTTCCACCATTGCATATGGCTGCTTTGCAGCCTCGCCTTTCATCAGTAAATGCAAGAACTGATAGCCTGCCCATTACCAAAAGTATCCCATCTGCATGGCAGTGCCTGGTAAGCTACCAGTGTCATATTAAATATGCCAAAAACAGTAACAATAATAGACCTCAACAAATGGTTTGAAGCTCTTCATGTTCCTGGAGTGAGCAGATACACTTGGGCTACACTAGCACGCGACACGACAGGGACAAATGGAGATGTGAATGGCACCCTCAAAAGCAATTCAATGAACAACAGGAAGACAAGTGATACAAGTGTTAATACCATTTAAAGTAACTATTGGGGGCCGGAGCGATAGCCCAGCAGGTAGGGCATTTACCTTGCACGCGGCCAGCCTGTGTTGGCCCAGTTTCGATCCCCAGCATCCCATAACAAGAACAAGAACTAAGAATTTAACTGCTTAACTAAATAATTTTATGTAAGAAAGAAAAGGCAGAACACATCTCTCTTATTCCAGGACCCACACTCTTTTGTTCTCTTTTCAAAGCTTTATTTTATTTTCTAAAATATTTTAACTTTATTGTATACCGTGATTCACACAGTTGTTCACAAAACAGTAGTTTCAGGTACTCAATATTGCAAGACCAATCCCACCACCAATTTGCCCTTACTGTCACCAAGGTCCCTCGTTTCCCACACAGCCCCCAAGTCTGCTCCTTTAGCAGGCACTAATTAATTTACTCTATATTGCTTATTGCAACATATATCATGCAATGTTGTTGCTAAAACCATGACCGTTTTACTGAGCTGTTACTTCCAAATTGGGGCATGTGTCACTGCTTTCACTTATTGAACTTAATGGGCTTCTACTCAATTAAAGGCCGTGGTCATGACTGCCTGACCTTCCAGAAGAACAGGGAGTTGGGGATGAGGGATGTAGCACACCTCCGAGACAGTAATAGCCTGGAGATTTCATTCCCCAAACTGAATACCTAAGTTTTTCAACAGATTAATTTATGGGTGGAGCTCATCTGAGCAGTGCAGTCCAGCCCTAAACTGTATCACTGTATCACTGTCTTCCCATTCATCATCGATTTGCTCGAGTGGGCACCAGTAACATCTCCATATGACCTGTCTCATGCAAGTAGAGCCCAAGGGCACCTGCTTACTCCAGGAACATAAAGAGCCTCAAACCATTCCATTAGGTCATGGGAATGAGGTCTATAATTGTTACTGGTATCTGGCATATCAAATACAACACGGGTAGCTTGCCAGGCTCTGCCGTGTGGGTAGCATACTCTTGTAGTCATCTCAAAATCCAGCATTATTGATGAACCATGCGGCTGCAAGCAGCCGCTTGAGCCGGGCTGTGATAGGCTGGTCTGCTGGGTGAAGTTCTGATGAGGGGGAAGTCTGGATATGGAAAATGGAGGCCCCTCATGGATTGGGGGGTTGTCTGGCTTGTTGCAAGACTCTGCTGGGGTGGCGGGCCAGGGCTAGAACCTGCCATTCCTCCCGGCGCCTCATGAGCGGCTGGGCACAGGGAGAGCCAGTAGCAGCTCTGCCTGATGTCTGTCTCTGGTATGATCCCAACATAGTCAGCGATTGTGGAGTGTGGAGGGTTTTGGCTGCTGGGGCTCTGTTGGAATGGGACAGGGACTCACTCATCCCCCTCCGGGTGCCCCAGCTGTCTCAGCCTTGTGCGAGGACTGGAAACATCTCTGAGGACCCACATTCTTAACCACTAACAGGAAAGGAACAAATTTCAAATAGTGATGTTCAAACAATATTATTATTGAGGGGCTGGAGTGATAGTACAGTGGGTAGGGTTCTTGTCCAGCTTATGACCAGTCCAGGTTTAATACCCAGCATATACCAATATGATTCCCCAAGCATTGCCAGGTGTGGGTCTCGGAGTATAGTCAGGAACAAGCCCTTTGCACAGCTGGGCTTGCTCCTGACTTCCCCCAAAAAACAATACCCAAACAATTATTGAGTCTATTTAGAATAATGTTTAATTGGCGTTACTATATCAAATTTTATTGTATCCTAACAATAGATTTTATTCATCTTAAATTTCAATTTATTTTTTATCTATCTATCTATATATTTATTTATTTGTTTGTTTGTTTGTTTATTTGTTTATTTTGCTTTTTTGGGTCACACCCAGCGATGCTCAGGGGTTACTCCTGGCTCTGCACTCAGGAACTACTCATGGCTGTGCTGGGGACCATATGGGATGCCGGGGATCGAACCCGGGTTGGCCATATGCAAGACAAAAACCTCCACGGGACTATCACTACAGTCCCTTTCTTGAATTTTATTAACATAATCTTAAATATTCTTAAATTTTATTAACATAGTCTTAAACGTCAGAGCCTGGAAGCTATCCAAGCTATATTCAATATGTCAAGAACAGTAATGAAGATGGACCTCATTCCCATGACCTGAATGAATGGTTTGAGGTTCTTAATGTTCCTATAGCAAGCAAATGCCCTAGGGCTACACTAGCACCAGACAGGGACAAGTGGAGCCGTTACTGGTGGTTGCTCAAGCAAATTGATGAACAACGGAAAGACAAGTGATACAAGTGATACAAGAGTCTTAAATTATAGTATTACTAAAAAATTTTGTTTGTTATTAATTTTCTATTGCATTTTTGACAGTGTAGCGAATTGACCCATCATGCTTTGGCACATACAGGGCAAGTGCTCTATTGCTGAGCTATAGTCACAGTCCAATATTGCTTATAATATTTAAGTACTGGGTTTTGGATTGTGATGATTACTACCAGGTTCTAACTTTTTATTATTTCTGCCATGTTTAATGGTTTAGTAATTAGTTTTATGATGCTCTTGGTCAGAGGAAATAGGGGGAAGTGGCCAATATGTAAAATGTAATCCACATATGTTAAATTAAAAATGTGTAAATATAGCACCACTGACTCAGCAAATATGTTTGCTCAAAAATATCTCTCTTACCAGGGAGATAGCTCAAAGAGCTAGAGTTTATGCCTTGCATGAAGAATTCCTAAGTTCAATCTTTGGCAGTATATGGTTCATTGAGTACCGCCAAATGCCCTCTGGTATGATCCCAAACACTTCCTCCCCAAATTTGTTATCTTATAACTTCTAGAACATGAGGGGAAGCTACATTTCCCAGAATTCTTTGGAGATAGACTAGTCACGTGACATAGCCCAGGAATAAATGCCTCTCATAAAGAAAAATAAACACAAGACAGAACAATATATTATAGCAGTTCTTGGTTCTTCTGGATAGTAATGATCAAGGTTAGACATCAAAGGTGATCAAAAGTGTATAGAATTCATTGGCTGTGTGATTTTTATCTAGATGAATCCAAATTGTTATGGGTTTTTCTTGCTGTGCTCTTCTGTCTGTATGGCATCAAAAATAATTCCGTGGTCCTTAATTAAATTTAATAAATTGAGGCAAAGCCAAGAAGCCCAAACAGAGAGAACTCACATCTGCCTCCTCCTACAACCACAGTTAGCCTGCTCTAGAACCTGAATCAATCTGCACAGAGACCAAACCACAAATAATCAAAACCTCTGCAGCAAACTGTATGAGAGAGAGAAAAACAGAGATAGAGAGAATGAATGAATAAGGAGTGATGGAAACCCTGTGGCAGAACAATCAGCTGTGATTGAGAGATGTCTACGTATGGTATATTACCCTACGGAAAGGTAGATGTATCAGCATTTCAAACACAATCTATACCCAGCACAGGATTTGGCGAAAAGAAATTATAGAAATTAAAATTCAGATGCCATCTTGCTAATGTGTTCTAACCTGTAGATAGCAATAGTGGAAAACACCATTTTGTCCTCAGTCACTATAGAAACAGACCCTGAAAGCTACAGTTACCCTTACCAAATCCTTGAGCTGCATGGTTCTAACAGAACTGGCACCTTCCAAGGTTTAACTGGATAACTAGAAACCACCTTCCTTTAGCACTCTAAGTAAAGTGTATGGAGTTAGTAGGCGGGTAGGGAGCCCTGCCTTTCCTGGCCCCCTGCCAGTCCTTGGCCATCCATTCTATGGTCTCTGTCAGTCTGGAAGCATGTGTTTTATCAGCAGCTGGGACTAAAGTTTCCTCTTTGATAGTGCCCCTCCCTATATAAAATCCCTAGCTCAGCTCAGGTTTTCTAAACAAAGCCATCTAGAAGGTGCTGAGTACTTGACACCTAGAAATTCCTAGTTGCTGAACCCTGCACACACTTGCTGATGAACCTTGTGAGCATTGTATACACCAAGCACTGGTCCTGACCCACTACTCAGATTTGTAAAGTCACTCAGTTCAACAGTTACTGAATGCTGCTAAATACTCAAAACCTAAAAGGCTCTTTGTTTCTAAATTCAGCACACATTCGCCAAAGCGCTACTGTGCATGCATCCCCAGCACAATTCCTGAGCCATCTAGCAACTGCTAAGGTTTCATGACCAAGAAGTTTAGTGACTGCTGAATATCACAACCAACAAGCTACAGATCTTAAATTCATACACAGCTGTTGCAGGACACCTAAAAGCCTAAAAGCCTCTGCATCTGCCCTGGATTGCCTCCTGCAAATCACTTGGTAGATAAGGGGGGTAGTTTAAATGTGGCAGTTTATCTGACCATGTATTCTGTACTGGCTGGTATAAATATTCTGTTATGCTACCAAAATAATCCTGGGACTAGCTAGATCTTACCAGCATATTTGCCTGGCCACGTTGGATCTCTAAGTAATTAGACCAGAGAGAAATGCTGTTTGCCTCCAAGCAAGCAAGCATGGCTCCTTGATAACTTAAAGACAACTAAAATACAAAACTACCGTGAAGTAGACGAGACTCTTGTGAAGGCTTGGAGAAATATTTAACTGGCATTAGTATTAGTCTTTGTACAGAGACATGCCATCTCAGAAACCCCCTTCTCTACCCTGTAAAGTCATTTTCAGGCAGATCTTGGCTCAAAACATTAGCATATAATAGGGCCTAGGTGAGGTGCTGGGAGAAATTACCTAAGGGCATTTGACCCTTAGGTCTGAGTTGCAGGGGTTTAAAACCAGCCTGCTTTTCTCTCTCTCTCTCTCTCTCTCTCTCTCTCTCTCTCTCTCTCTCTCTCTCTCTCTCTCTCTCTCTCTCTCTCTCTCTCTCTCTCTCTCTCTCTCTCTCTCTCTCTCTCTCTCTCTCTCTCTCTCTCTCTCTCTCTCTCTCTCTCTCTCTCTCTCTCTCTCTCTCTCCTCTCTTTTGGGGCTTGCACCTCTTCCGTTGGGAGTCTTGTCTTTGTCTCCTCTTTTACAGGGCCTTTACATGTGGTGGCCGCCATCTTGGCCTACACGTGGCTGGGGTTCTAGCCAGGAATCCTAAGCATGGAATTTTTCCTACTGCTTATTTGTATGCCTGAACCTGTGATAAGTAAAGCCTTTTAAAACTGCACGGACCTGAGTCTTTATCCATTCCCCACTGGCTTCAGAGGTAGAAGGGAACTCGCTTCCTGGCACTGTTGGGGACCCCAGCGGCATCCCCGACACACAGCCACCATCATATTCCCATTAACACACTTAGTTGCTGCATAGACATCCTCTAAATTGACACACCTGTAACCCTGGCACTTATGAAAGGTTTGATCCTGGACACTACATGTGGTCCCCCTGAGCAACACTAGGAGTGGCCCAAACCACAGAGCCAGGTATAAGCCCTCAGCACCACAGGATATAGCCCAAAAATCAAGTGGCGGAAGTGGTTAGGATCCAAAGATCTTTGTGTCCCTCATATATCATCACAGAAAAAGGCACAATTCCCCATCTTGAAATTAGTCCTGCTATTTTCCAATACTACAACTCCCAGGAACTCTGCTGAGATTTTCTGAAAAGTAGTCTGAGTACTGTTTCCTTTTTTCTCTTTTTTTATTGGACAAATTTTTTTGTAAAACATTATGTGATTTAAGGAGTATAGTATGTTCCTTCAAGGTATGACGTATTGAAATAACTATTGTTGTTGCTGCCTGTTTCTGATGCTCTCCACTTAAGCTATTCTCTGCTGTATAGACTGCATATTGGACAGGTCATCAATACTTAACTTTCTTCTCCTTTTGACTGACTTCACTTAAAAGACCCCTTACGGTGCCATCCATGTTGTGGGGAAGAAAAACCATGATTTTAATTTTTTTCTATGACTAAGTAGTATTTCAATGTATACTTCACTTATTTTCTTTGTTCAACTGTAATTAAGCACATATATTGATTGTAATTTCTACTTAGTCACTTTCACTTACCATTTATCAGCTTAGTTTCAGGGTCTGGATACTTCTGTGTTCTAGTCATTCATTTTATAGAAATGTGTCTCAGGTTGATTCTAGCTGATGTTTTCTCATTGAAATGGAATTAGAAAATGGCCAAACTGTTTAGCTGATGTTTGGCTTTTAAGAGAGAAGAAAAGCCTACAGAACAACACTTAATTGAATTCACTGGTCAACGGCATAGGCCAGCCCAAAGTCAAGGAGAGAACGGATAGAAGATCCACCTCCCAATATACCAACTAAAGTGGAAGCAAACTCTGTCACCTTTGAAAACCAACTACTACGACCAAGTTTTTTTAGAAATACTTTCAAAATCCACTTAACAAGGCAACCATGAAGCCTAGGAATATACCATTATCAACCAACACTGAACTCTTAATTATCTGAAACTTCTTCAAAATAAGTCTAATAGTAGCTGTTCTGCTTACTTCAGAGGGTGTGGCAACCATAGACAATTGCTTCTGTGATCTCCATTAAAGAGGGAAAAGTGCCGGGAGGGAGGACAATTAGCCAACAGCTTCCAGCTGCCACATTTTGGCATCTGCTACAGCACCACGCCAGGGCCACACCCTTCCCAGGCTGCTTTGAACCAGTGACTGAGTATGGCAGGGAACTAGAATCAGATTATTTCTGCTTGTCACAGGATTCTTCTAACACTCACTTGCTCTGGAGCGTCCCATTAGCCCAGCAGAGCAGCATTGCAGTCAGGGGTTCTTGACTCTGAGTGTCCTTCCTGTTGTCCTTCCAATGTTGTCAGGTCTGCATTGTATCAGAAGATCTACCCTGCCTGCTCCAGTTCCCTCCCCACTGTATCATTCACAGGTATTCCCCTTACTAAATCTCTAGCCCTTTTAACTTCATCTTAGCTTCTGCTTCCAGGGGTCCTGACTTGACATAGGCTGCCATAGGATCAAATGAGACCATGGGAAGACCCTAGTGAGAGGAACAAGTATTAGATATGATCAATTAACACAAAAATACAGAGGATTATTTAACACGACTCAATAACCTTTTTGAAACTCGTACCATCACTAACTTCATTAATTAATACTGACAATCTTTCTGTTGTTAATTCAAAGAATACTGATATTCTTAATGATAGCTCTCAGCAACAAAGGTTATATTATATTTAATGGGTCCCAGTGGAAGCAGTCCTTAAAATTGGTGAGACCTGAGATAGATTTTTGCCAAAGAGATAATTTAGTTTTGTAGAGATAAGTTTTACTATCTAGAACATGCACCAAAGGGGAAAAGTAAGGATTCTCTCTGTGTTTGATCCTCTTCTCCCTGAGATACTATCTCTTTTTTCCATGGGAATTGGGAGAGAGCAAGTTACCTGAATTAGCAAACTTTAAGACTGAAACCCCCACTTGGAGATTACAAGATGTCAAAGGCCATTTCTCCTCTTTTTTATTACAATAACCCATAGGAATCTCTATAGTCTGCCTCTTCCCTGAATCTATACAAATTTTTCATGTCGCCATTCAACTTATGTTAGTCTCAGTCCTTGCTCTGCTCAACAAGCTTATTAGCTTAACACTTTTATGGCTAGGTTGAAATATCTTAAGATATTTTCTATGACCACAGACTACTGCTACCCGAACTGATACTGCTCTCTGTACTGTACTGCGCCTTCGCACGCACACACACACACACACACACACACACATACACACACATACACACACACATTCTCTGCTTCAGCCATATTTCCTCACCCTGGGAGATGCACATTTGTAAATTTTTTTCCATAATATAATATTTCTGAAATTGGAACACATCATAGAACAGGCAATAGCTATCAACTAATTATTTATTTTGTACTTTTCATGCATAATAAACATAAAAATCACCAGAGTAAAATCTACTTAAATGGATATAAGTTTGATATAAAATTTCAGGAATGTCAGTGAGCCACCTCATATGCCCTTAAAACCAAATGCTGCTGTAAGGATATGAATCAGAGGCAGGATCTAAAATAGGCTTATTCCATGCATTCACAATCCCAGTTTCAAAATCCCAAGGGTTCAAGAGTCTTCCATGAATTATTGAAAGAAACAATGTATTACTGATGCTCCTGACCATTTGGGGTAGAAAATAAAAAAATACTTTTCAGAAGAATCTGACTTTTAAAATGATTTATCAGAAATACTAAAAGCAAAATGTTTCAGATATATTTTATTTTAAGTTAGATAGAAAGCCAAAGGATAAAAATGTATGCCCAATTAAAAATAAAAATATTGTTCAGTGGCCAGAGAGATAGTACAGCAGTAGGGTTTTTGCATTGCATGCTACCCACTGGATTTGGGGGATAAGCACAGAGGCTCTGAGTGTAGTCAGGAGCAAGGCCTAAGCACAGTTAGGTGTGCCCAAAAAGTTAGTATTTTTTAATTAATGAAATAGAAATTGTTCTTAAGAACTGTTAAGTCTTCCTTAACCTTTCCCCTAGCCTCAGACTATATAAGTTACCCACTAGATTTGCTCAAAGTGCCCATAAGTCAATTATCAGAACAATTAGCATTTTATTTTAGGGTTACAATAGTGTTCAAGTTTTGGTATTGATTCCAAAACTACTGCACACTACCATCACCCAAGTGCCCATGACCCTCCTCCTCTGTGTCTCCTTTAGAGACCTTCCTTACCCTCCACCATTCCCCCATTGTTTATTGATTGACAGTGGCTGTACATACTGTCACCTCCCTTCATTATCACTTAGTATCAGGGAAGTACAACTTTAAGACTGGGTGAATAACCTAATTCCTCTGAGACTATTTCTCCACAAGTTAAAAAATCTTGGTATGATACAAATTAATTCTTTCGATCCTTATTTAGGGCCTGTCACTATATCTCAAACAAATTAACAGTTCCACCAAGTGGGAGAAGTCACCAATGATTATTGTTGTATGCCAAACATTGAATTTGAGGATGCAACTTGAACTCCAGTGTTTGTTCTACAAAATTCAAATAATGTTTGGCAATGTGAAGGGCCCTTGATCCTTCATCTAAACATATAGTTTTTTCAAATTCCAGCCATGAACTCTTTTTCATGACTTGCTGTTGACAATGTTTGCCTTAGCGAGGAGAGGGAAGCCCAGACTTGTGTTGACAGAGTTTGACTGTTAGGGAAAAGTACATACCTGGAGGGGAACAATGTTTAACAAGAAACAAGGCTTCAGTCTCAGCCTGACTCATTCCACGCCAGGCCTCCCTCCGCTGTTGCTTTGTTCCAACATTAGATCAGAGAGGCTCATGTGGAGACTTGCTGAAGACAAACACTATCAAAAAACTCCAGTCCAGCTCTTCTGGGGAGGAAAACAAGATTCTTGCCAGATGGGATTTAGAGCCAAGACCACTGGAATCACTGGGGACACATACCAGGGCTCCAGGGTGTCACCAGCCTTCACTCTTCAGGGTCAGAGAGCTGTTGAAATGATTCATATTTGTCCAAACCTTTGGGACATGCTCTGTTAACAGCAGCAGCACCATTTATTTTGTTGGCTTGGTAAGAAGAGAAAGGTCATAGTAAGGCACCTCCAAGCTGTGCTCCAAAGGCATATTCCGATTTCACAGCATCCAATGTTTTCATGCTTAGTGACTGTTCTTTGAGTTAGACAAATTTGGGGAATTGTATAACATCTTAAAGGTTAAGTTTTCTCACCTATAAAGTGAAAATAATTATGCCCATATTAGAGGGTTAAATGAGACAACAAGGTACCATGCACTTAATAAGAGGGAGTTCTGTGATAATTCCTTTCATAAAGAATACCGCAAAGTCAATCATTTTCAGATCATCTAAAAACTAAATCAATTTTGTCCAGTGATATAACTCACTAATAGAACACATAATTTTAGATATAAGGCAAAAATTTCATTCTTCAGCGTCCCCAAAATTACAAATAAAACCAACTAGATGTTAAAAGCACTCTCTTCTACTGAGATTTTATTTCTATTGTTCAAACTCTCCTTTATAGAATTTTGTTAATAAGTAGATCAAGCAATAGAAAAATTGCACTGAAATTAAATATGTATCCATTCAACAAACAATTTAAGAGACCAAAATTTTAGCAGGTTAATATTAACTTCTTTTTATTTTATTTTTTGTATCATATCCAGCAGTGCTCCAGGAACTACTCCTAGTTGACTCCTAGAGGACTACACGGTTCTGGATATTGAACCAGGGTCAGTAACGTGCAGGGAAATACCTTAACCCCCTTATTACCTCTCCAGCTCAACAACACTTATATCGAAAACTTATGGTGTTTTGTTGTTGTTGTCTTTTTAAAACATCTTTTTTATTTAATAAATGTCACTTTAATATGGTACATCAGGATCCAGCGAAAGTAGTGGCTTGGATTACCTTCCTTGAAAACATGTGCTCTTAAATTCACTCCCTGATGCCACACACGAGCTAAGTGTGATCCTGACAGTTTGCTTTTGGAACACTGCAGCTCTGCTCCCTGTAGTCTCCAGAACCACAATTAATTTCTGGCCTTATCCAAGCCAAGTGTGTGTAAGCACCACAATAGAATGATTTGAGCCCAGACAAGTGCCAGGGGAGTGTGTGGACTTCTATCATCACAACAACAAAGGGAACTAAAGAGTTGAAAAAAAAGAAGAGCTATTTTATTCCAGAGAAATAGCATAGGAGTAAGTGTCTGGCCTTGCATGAGATTGACTCAGAATTTGATCTCAGGCACCACATATGGTCCCCAAAGCACTGATGAAAGTGACCTCTTAAATAGAGCCAGGAAAAGAAAAGAAGGAATGGAGGGAGGGAGGGAGGGAGGGAGGGAGGGAGGGAGGGAGGGAGGGTGCAAAGGAGTGAGTGAGGGAGAGACAGATGGAGGGAGGAAGGAGGGAAGGAGAGAAATATATTACATGGGGGAATTATTACATAGCACGGTAAAACTACTCTCGTAAACATTGAGGTGGGAATCCTAAATTGCCTTCCTCCCATCCCAACACCACAGGAACAATCTTCCCATACCCCCTACATGCAGGTCACATTGCCTGATATTTTCCATAAGTTAAGAGGACTGTGAATGACAAGACTTCCATTTGCTTTAACATAAGTGCCATTTGCTTCTTCTCCTACTCAGCTAGTCCTGCTCCTGATTTCCTCTTAGCCTCCCAGTTTATTGACCTTCTATCTTTTACTGGCTCATGAGCCCCATCAACATTTCCAGATCCTGGCTGTCTGTTAGAATCTGGACTTTGATATTTGTTTCTGCAACTCAGAATTTGAGTTGCAGAATTTGAGTGCCTTCCTGGTTCGTGGAATTCATTCACCTCCTCCTACTGCCTGTAGAATAAAATGCTCACACCACTCTCCTCACATCATGCAATCTCTGCTACCTATTTCTACTTCACCCATTCACCTTCCAAGAAAAAAATGTTCTAATCTGATTAGTCAAATTTCTAGAGTTGAAATGAAAGTATGGTGGAGCGGGCACTTGCGTTGCATGTGGCCTACCTGGTTCAATATCCAGTAATACCATACCCAGAGCCCTGCTAGGAGTGATCCCTAAGCACAGAGCCATCAGTAAACCCTGAGCTCTGGTGGCTGTGGCCAAAAAAAAAACAAGCAAGCAAAATTCTAGAATATTTCTCAATCCACATTTTTCACTTCAGAACACTACGTGTTAAAGGTAGAGCCGTCTGTCCTTTCTCTTTATATTACTAGGAGTGTATATCCAGGCAGACTAACCATATCATATTTCTATACACATTCTGAAGCATGCTGAATCTTGCCTTGCTTTGAAATTGAGCTGGTCAGAAGGATTCAGACTCAAGATTTTGTACAATTTAAAGCTCTATTTGCTCTTTATCTGTTTTTCCCCACATCGTCAGAGCTGAGAGTTGTAAACTAGAGCTACTTATAGTCCCATTCAGTTGCTATTTTTTTTTATTATTTCCACTGGGAAACTTGGGGGAGAAGTGACTGGTAAAACAGATATAGAGCATTCTACATCCTTGGACATAAAAACCATTAAATTTCCACCTCGAGTCCTAACTTCTCTGACCTTCCTTTTTTTTTTAAGCCTGGCCCATTTCCTCTCCTCACAGGCTTTCACAAGTCTCTCCTATCTATGATCATACCATGATGAAATGGAACATGGCAGAAACCCTGGCCTAAACTTCTCCACCTAGGCTGTGAGCCCAGAATACCGCTGCCTGGCTAACTCTTGCATCTGTTCAATGCCCACCGCACGTTCCTCCTATACCTGAAGGCTTCCATTATCCCTGTCATCATGCGTTCTTCCCCTGACTCATACAGCACTGCTTCCCACTGTAACACTTACTTCATTCTGCCTCACGTTCCAAAAAAACTCTTTACAAATAGGTCCATCTTTCCCACAAGACTAGTTGCAATTCTAAAGGAGAAACCTGGTTTAATCAATTTTAATACTCCTCTGTCCATGTAGACTACTAGGCTTTGCAAATGACAATATGTGTATATTTATATATATGTATCTAAATACATGTCTAGATCTGAATAGGTATATTTATGTACATACTATGTATGAATGTGCATATTATATATACTATGCAATAATACATGTATATATGTGTCAGGATGGATTATTAAAGAATCCAGTATTATCAATTAAAAGGGTATTAGACATCTTCTGACTCGTCAAAACTATGAATGGAAAAAACCTTTTCCAAGAGCAGGAAGGAACTCATCAAAGCAGCCATCATCTTTGGCCTGACTGTAAATCCATTTGTTTTCCTGTTTTTCTCTTATTTTTAATTACAAACAAGCTGTCTCATGTGTTTCCTTTTTTCTGCTACTGGAACACGCTGTCAGTGAGCTTTAAATGTTGACCCAAATAGACTCAGGAAGTGCTCCTCAGAAAGACTGGGTTCCGGAGGCAAGCTGAGGGAATTCCAACACCCCAGGCCAACAGTCAGACTTCTTAATGAGTCTGCTCCCTTGGTTAACTGAGGTTAGCTGTGGTGGGAGTAGGGAGAGTGGAGCACTTCTAGTCTGGAGTAGAAAAAAAACACGTTATAGAGTCTAGAGATTTCAATAAAGTTTTAGCCCTGTTACTGGCTTCTTATATGACCCATGCAAACTGCTTAACCTTTCTGAAACTTAATTTTTTTTCATCTAGTCAAGTGGGAATGGTAAGGCTTACATGAGCTCTCAGGAAAAGGCAAGTATGAACATAGTTTGTTGACAATCTCTGAAAAATAAGATATGATCATTCTTATATATCAAAAAAGAACTATATTTGGTAAAAGAATAAGTGTGTCTCTCCAAGAAAAAGTGCCAAGACCCAGTTTTGGATGAAACAACTATTATTTGGGAATGAGCACTATTACAAAATTACTACACTATACAACTACTACTACTACTACTACTAGAAGTACTATTATTTTTACTAAAAAGACACAGCTGGCTTTAAAGATCAGATATCAAGTCTTGGAGAGATTCAGCAAAAATCTTTAAATGTTCAACAGCTGAAAGACCTGCACTGTAGTAAGCATGTTGTACCTTCCCACTTTTTGGGGACGATACTCTACAAACAAAATTCCAAAGAGGAACTCCACATGCAAGAAATTCTGAGAGACTGTCACGTTGCTGCTGGCATCCCACTGTCGGGTGTTCTTCACTTGTCATCCACAGGCAAGTCCACAGAGCCCAAACAGATGTGTAGATGCAACCCATCAACCAAGTTCATTGACAAGACCTTGGCCTGCTGCACATGCTGAAGGGATATCTGCAGCATGAAAGGACAAAAGGTACAGGAGAGTGTCCCAGCACTGGCCTGCTGGCCTTCATTGGTAATGGTGTGGGCATGTTGTAGGATGGCTAAAATGGAAATTTAAGAAAATAGCATGTAAACCTTAAGTATGAAGGCTAACCATTAGTTTTTCTTGTTCTGTAAACTCCAGTCAAGTTCAAGGAGTCTTTCAGCTTCCGTTTCCATTATCCTGAAGACTTGACCCACAAACCACAGCTATACAGTAAGTTTAATATCAGATGTCATACAGATGTCCCAAAGAGGTTAAATCAAATTAGAGGCACCTCATAGAAATACATATCATCTGATTTGTAAATGATTAAATAAAGAGGCATAAATAAGCAGCTACGTGGCCCCTTGGAAGTTCCCCGGGAAATAAGTCTGTCTCATTTTCTTAAAAAAAAATACTATTTTGTATCAGCTCAATCCTTGGAAAGCTTCAAAATGGAAAGCAGAGGAACTGAACCAGGAAATGACCTTAGTCTTTATAGTTATGCTCTCTGGAACAAAAATGTCTGTGTGACTGCAATAGCAAATGGATTATATCCTCAAAATAGGTTATTCTAGGAGATGAGAGTCAAACACAAGTAGCTTAAGAACAGAGAATCATCATAAAATATTTATGAAGTTTTACATTACCATGAGCAGAAAAAAACTTTATTTGTCTTTTTTGAACAGAAATTATTCCTGTATTTTGTACTGCAACAATATAATAAAGTCTTCAGGATTATATAATAAAAAAAAATACAGTACCAGATGCCACATGATCTATTGGAGCCTGGAGTTTGCATTCTTGTTTTGGCTCTACCACCAACCAGCTGTGTAACCTTTAACTAGCCCTCTAGTCTAGTCTTCACTTTCCCCAGCTATAAAATAATAGTAGCAACAACACCTGGCCTGGCTCCTTCACTTCCCAGAGTATTTGACATCTACTGGAGATGGATGGAAAACATGAAAGATTCATATGACGGTAAATACTGAATTCTAGGGTCATTTTTACAGTTCTGTTGGCTTCCTCCCAGGAAACTTTAGTCTTGAGTTCAAAACATATTTTTTTCAATAGGCAATATTTTGTTTCATTGTGTGGTGTTTCCGTTGTCTACTTAGAGTTTTATCCCGAGTCTGAAAAGATAGTGCATCAGATAGGAAGCTTGCCTTGTGAACAGTCAACCTGGTTTGATTCTCCAGCACCTTATATGGTTGCATGAGCATCAACAGTGGTAATCCCCAAGCGAAGACCAGGAATAAACCCTGAGCACTACCAGGTGTGTGCATAAAAAAGAGAATACCATGGAAAATATGATTTTTGAAGAAGTAAGAAATATCCTTAAAGAGAAAGAGAGAGAGAGAGAGAGAGAGAGAGAGAGAGAGAAAGAATCTGCCATAGATGCAAGCTAGGAGAGGGGAGGGAATCGGAGATATTGGTGGTGGGAAATGGGCACTGGTGGAGGAATGGGTGCTGGAACACTGTATGGCCGAAACCCAAATATAAACATCTTATGAACATCTTTGTAATTGTGTATCTCATGGTGGTATAATAAAATATTTTTAAAAAGGAAATATCATCCTTTAAGTATGCTAAAGAATTAAAATAAAAAGAAATGCTACCTAATAAAGAAAATACAGATAAGCATTTTATGAAGTCGAAAAAAAATGTTAAGTGACCATGTAACTCAAGATTAAGTGTCTCTGGGAAGTAAATGAAATGTGTCATATTGGAAATATGGGAAGTGATATGACATGTGTCATATTGGAAATAACACAGACATGACTATTATTGATCTATTCCTAAAATAATTTAGACTCACCATTTCTCTATGAAGTCACAACATTTAACTAAACAGAATTTCCTTTGCAGTAGGAAAACCAAGAGAGAAAAATGTGCTGAAGCCCAGTTATGGAAGGCATGTTGCTGAATGAAAACCAGACTCAAAAGGTGACATTCAGTATGGCACTACTTCTATGGAAGCTCAGAAAAAGACATTCTCAAAACAAGACAAGCTTATAGTGGCAGAAAAGTGATGAGTGATTGGTGGAGGTTTGGGGTGTGGATAGGCCTAGAGAAGCTAGTTTGGGATGATTGGATTTTTTTTTTTTGGTATCCTGATGTGAAAAGAACTTGCAAATCTATGCATATGTTAAAATTCACTGAGTAGTACACCAAATATAAGCCCAACATGATCGTATTATTATATGATTATCTAATAAAATCAATAAACAAGAAAAAAGGAGAAACTATCACAGAATGAAGCCTTATCTTCTGAAATGTTAGTATCTTTGTAAACCTACTTTACTGAAGGGGCTTGTCTAATTGCAGTGAAGTCACTTGAGCCATCAGCCCCCATGGCGGTACTCACTCACCTGAATGAGAACTGCCTTTCTGCATTTTAAAAAGGCTTCAAACTGCCCCCAGTGCTTCTGTGCCTGCAGACAGCTCTGTAGAATAAGACTTTCTAGAATTTAACTCATTTAGAGCAATTACAGCAGCTATGTGCCATGGCACCAACCATTTGATGATTCCTCACCCACAGCAGACATTACTAATTGCTCAAACACACATTCTTCCTGAGCCCAAACACACCATCTAGAGAGAGCGTAGGAGAGACCATGTACAATCCATAGGAGTGATGATATGTAATGACCACCTTTGACCTCCAGTGCTGATGTGAGTTCCATCCATCAACATTACAATGAAAATCCACTTACAAAACCCATTTCCTTTCTCAGGCTTTGCATCCTAGCTACAAAACGGTGCCCTCAACAAATTAGCCCCAGTTAATTATAGACATATATTTCCTTCCAACAGAGATAAGTAAACTCTTCTTTCCTCTTGTCTGCAAATGGCTTAAGGACAGGATAACAGTGTCTACTTTTTTATTTTAAATTTTTATTTCATTTAAGAACCATGATTTTTAAAATTATTGATTGTTGAGTTTTGGACATAAATCCCTTCTTTTAATGTTTTCCTTCATATCACATTGAGTCTCAGTTTCTTCTGCTACAAAATAAGTATAATAGATTTTCCTAAGATCCTTGTGAGAGTTAATAAGAGAAAAGTCTGAATCACTGAGCATTGATTCAGCTCTTCAAAACAAGGTAGGAGGAGGGAGAGGGCGCTTAGGACAGAGAAGGAGCCACTATGGCAATGACAGTTGGAAATGATCACTCTGGACAAGAATTTAGTGCTAAGAGTAGGTAACGTGATATGCATGATAACCTTACAGTACCTGTACCACAGACCATAAAGACCAAAAGGAAATAGAGAGCGAGACAGAGAGAGGCAAGAGAGAGAGAGGGAGGGAGGGAGGGAGGGAGAGAGATGTTTGCCTTAGAGGCAGACTGGTGAGGGGTGGAAGGAGAGAAATTAGGGATATTGGTCGTGGGAAATTCTCACTGGTGAAGGGACAGGTACTGGAACCATCATGACTAAAACCCAATCACAGACAACTTTGTAACTATTGATCTTACAGTGATTTAATAAATAAAAAAATAATAAGACTTAGTAACACATCACCATCATCATTATTTCCTAGCAATGTCCATGGCAGTGCCACACCTCTAACAAGGGTTCAGGAAAACTACCATAAGGAAGGAGCAGACTCTGAATTGGAAGCCGGAGATGGAGCCCACGGAAGGTACTGTCGCACTGAACTTTCATAGTTTTAGAAAGAGTGAACACATTGTGTTAAGATAAATTTCAGCAGATATTCTATAATTAATGACATAGCAACACTTCTGGGTGATGCTGTATTCGTATCCTTCTTTGTTTTGTGATAAAGCTAGCCAGCGCAAAAAAATAAAAGAAAAAAATATATAATGACACTAAACCTACTTCTGTCAATTTTTTTTTTCCATTTTCACCCGGTTTGTTGACTTTTTACCACTGGAGGGCGTGCGGCACTCAGTAGTAAAATAACACTCTGGGTTTTAGTCCCTTTGCTCAAACTCTCCCTTATTTCTCCATTTGGTAAAGTTCACAGATGAGGTGAGTCTGAGAAATTATGTGAACCACCATTTTTCTTTTTTTTTTCTTTTCATCTTTTTGTTTATTTGTTTTGGTTTTTTTTTGTATTTTTTAAATTTTTTTATTTTTATAATTACAAAGATATACAATTAAAAAGTTCATATTTGGGTTTTGGTCATACAGTGTTCCAGCACCCATCCCACCACCAGTGCCCATCTCCCACCACCAACGTCCCCGGTTCCCTCCCCCTCCCCAGCCCTCCTCCATGGCAGGTTCTTTATTTCTTTCCATTTCTCTCTCTTTCTCTTTCCCTTCCCCTCCAAACTATGGATTACAGAACATACATTAAAGGGTTGTCATGTGTATCTTTTGCCTCTATTTAATGCTCAGTTCTAGGTTGGCAGTAGTATCCTCGATAATTGTTAGCACACTTTCATTTTCTGTCTTACCTAGCCTCTGACTCCCACACATTTGTGATAATTTCCACCTTTGACAAGACCTCCTGATATATGTTTCACTTGACCTTGGATATTGGTATCATAATATGTACATATATATTTATGTTATGCAGATAAATGCAGTCATTCTGTATCTGTCTCTCTCCTTCTGACTAATTTCGCTCAATTATCGAGGGGATACTACTGCCAACCTAGAAGTGAGCATTAAATAGAGGCAAAAGATACACATGACAACCCTTTAATGTATGTTCTGTAATCCATAGTCTGGAGGGGAAGGAAAAGAGAAAGAGAGAGAAATGGAAATAAATAAATAAATAAATAATTTCGCTCAACATAATCTTCTCCATGTCCATCCATTTATAGGCAAATTTTATAACTTTATTTTTCCTAACAGCTGCATAGTATTCCATTTTGTAGATGTACCAAAGCTTTTTATCCAGCCATCGATTTTCGGGCACTCTGGTTGCTTCCAGATTCTGGCTATGTGAATAATGCTGCTATGAACATAAAAGTAGGGATGGTGTTTCTGCTGCGTATTTTTGGTTTCCCAGAGTACATTCCCAGGAGTGGTATGGCTGGGTCAAAGCCATACCACCAACAATGGATGAGTGTCCCCTTCTCCCCACATCCACTCCAGCACTTGTTGTTGTTGCTCTTTTGGATATGTGCCAGTCTCTGTGAACCACCATTTTTCAATACAGACAAAAGTCTATATCCTGGAATCAGCTTATTGCCTTTATCCCTCCCCCTTCCTATTAACCCCTCCAGGTCTCCATATACTGCAACTTGGTGGTGAGTCCATGACTTCTCACTTCTGAGCATGGCTTCTCCAAGTTTACTTGCTTTTTTTGTTTCTGTTGTTGTTTTCACAAATATCTAGAAAATTTTAGATCCCAGCCCTGTAAAACATGGCTCGTATGTTGAATGGATTTAGTTGACCCAAGAGTCAGAATTACTGGAATAAATTTAAGGTAGGAGAGTGTGTATGTTTACCCATTTTGATTTCCAAAACAGACCTTAATTCTTTATTTCATGAGCAATGAAGGTCCAGAGAAGAAAAGAAAACTCATAGAAGTCATTCATATAAGTTACAAGGAACAAACTTTCAAAGCATTAGAACCTGAGGTAGATGAGTCTCATGGTTAAAAGCCGATAGGAGGGTGGGGCCGGGCAGTGGGTAGAGGGTTTGCCCTTGCATGCGTCGGAGCACGCCAGGAGTAATTACTTAGTGCAGAGGCAAAAAGTAACCCCTGAGCATCGCAGGGTAACCCCCAAGTCTCCCCAAAAAATAGATTGGAGGAGCTCTCACGCTTTCCATTCTAAAAAAGAAACAAGTATTTCTGGCACCTCAGACAAATTTGCTTCTTCTTCCAAAAACACCCACAATTTCTCCTTTCTTTTCATTTTTCTCAAGCAATTATTGCAGCCTGATAAAGAATGTATGCAACACACATAAGTAGTAATGCACAAAATGTTATTAGCACCTAAAAGATCCCATAATTTAACAAACAAGAGCCCTATTTATATGCGCCTATTTCAGCCCCCCAATCCACTTCCCTGGTGAAAGGTATCCATTGTCCTCAACTTGGCTTTATTTTCACATTTCCTTAGTTTCTTTTTGGGGTTTTACTACATAAGTGCACATCTATACACAAAGCTTTTTTTTGTTTCACTTGGTTTTAAATGGTTTTCAAATGGACTCATACAATTTAAATGAATCCTCTGCACTAGCTTTCACTCAAAACCATATTAAATGATTTCTAAAATTGTAAATTATCCCTCTTTGCTGCTGTAGGTTAACACACATTGTTTCCATGTGTAAATGCATCACAATTTATCCACTCTAGTCCATAATATTTGGATAATTTATATCTCCTTTTACTGTTAAGAGTAATCCTAGCACTGGATTAAGAAGTTAGGAGTATTCCCTGTAGTGCGACCAACATCAATTCAATTCATAACACAGCATAGGTCCCCTGAGCATTGTCAAGTGTGTTCCTTGAGCACAGAACCAGGAGTAATCCCTAAGAACTGCCAAACCAGGTATGGCACCTGAACAAAAAAGTCCAAAAAATAATAATCCTGGTATGAAACTTTGTTTTATATTTGTTGTGATATACACATGCCACATTTCTCTAGAGTAATAAGTAGTTTTCTATCTGGACCAATTTTACCTCTCAAAAGATATTCAGACACATGAATACTTTTTTGTTGTCATTTTCAGGGAGTATTGTGGAGGTAGTCAGGGCAGAAAATTGCTGCTACCTAGTTGGTAGGGGGTTAGGAACACAGAAATACACACATACAAAGGCTTTGTGCACAGTACAGAAAAAAATAATGATTTTACACAAAATATCAAAAACGTCAAAAGTAAAAACTTTTGTTCTAGAGGATGCACAAAGTGTAACTGTTGAGTTAAAGGTATGCCCATCTTAAAAATTACAAGATATTGTCAGTTTACCAAAATTAATATTGTACCTGTTTCTATAACAAATATGTATATATTTATACAAATGTATATAATATATAGATATATATATACGCATGCATAAATATGTATACAAAAAAGTAGACTATATAGTGTATATAACAAATTTATACATAAATATCCTAATACTTCTCATATTTAAAGTACTTGATAACTAAATATTTTTAATTTTATCTAATCTAGTTGGAACAGGATGGATGACATGTAGTACTGCTTACTGAAATCTAGCATCTTTCATGGACATTGGCCATTTAAGTTTCTCTTCTGTAAATTACTTTTAACCTATTAGTTCACAACAGTTATATATATATACATATATATATTAGAAATCGCTTTGATGTTAATCTTTTTATAGTTAATTATGTCACAAATATCTTCCAATTTGAAGTCATTTTTTTCTTTTTATGGTGCCTTTTGATGAAGAGAAGTGAATTTTCAAACAGTTTGACCAACTTTTTTTCATCTTAAAGGCTTTTGAGTCTTTAGATCCTTTTTTCCATAGGTCAAAGCATGTTTTCTGTGATTTCTTTTAAGAGTTTTAAGGTTTTGTCTAGGACATGGCATGCCATCTGGAATTGATTTGGGCTCTAGTATGAGGTAACATGGAATCTTTTAGAACTGTCCTGGAGCCTCCTTTTTCCAGCCCAACTAAAAGTTGTTTCCCTTAAGACCGCCAAACTCTTTTAACTATGGGTTTAACCCAAGGACTTCAAGGTAAGAAGAATCTGAGTGACTTCTTCCTCTGCTCTGTTGGAGGACTCACAAAGTCAGTAGACTATAAGAAATGAAAACGCTCACTGGACATCATCGCTGTCCTTCTAGGCCCTTTAATTCTTCCCTACTTCAGCCCAGGGTCTTTCTCCAATCTCACATACACACTCGGGTCAAAGTCTTTGTAATCCAGTCCAAGAACTTCTACTTGCTGAGAAAACTGCAGGGAAAGAAGGGAAGAATAATTTCTGAATGACAGAACTCCAGGCACGGATGAAAACACTGAGTGTGTTTGGGGGGCAGGAGAGCGGGTTGAAGGGGAAGGGGTGTTACAAAGGGGTTCAGAAATACCATTTCAGAAATTGTCGAAGATAGTTGCCTGCTGTAAGGAGGGAGTCCCATGTTTCTCCGTTTCTTTACACTGCAAAGGAGGCCATGACCACTAAGCCTTTGGCTCCTACTGCCCAACTCACTGCAAATGAGGAAGCACTCAGGGGTATAGTGAAATCAAAAACCATAGCTCTGAATCTAAAGAATCAGAGTATTAGAACCTTTTCCCCACCTTTTTCAGTGCTGTTACCACATTATTAATTGCATCTTGTAGTTGGCCATTGTGAGAGATTTGCAGAGCCCAATTGGTGAACAGGAAATCAAGCCCTACACCTTACCACTAAGTCAACCACTAAGTTTGACTTACACACAGTCAGAAGAACAGCACCTTAGCCAGCTTTGGCTCTGGAATCATCCTAGATTCCCTAATATGGTCTTTGTCTTAAGGCAGCTCCTCATCCCAGTGAGTGTGTGGATTCCTATTCACCTTAGCCTCTTCAGGGCCAAGATACAGTTGCATTTTTTATTCTTTGACAGGCAGCACCTCATTTTCAAGGTTTGTGTTTCTTGATCTCCATAGGCAAGGAAGGGTCCCATGATAGGATCTGCCCTGGATCTTGAATTCTTAGATCTGGGGTAATCTGATGAGTATATCAAGAACTTGGAAGAGAAAGTGGTTACTGAAGAAATTGTTATAACTTCCCAAAATAAATCTGGCTGCATTCCAATAGCATACATGGAGTTGGTATGGAGTTGGTTGCTTAGCTGGCTGGTTGGTTTTTAAGAGTGTTTATTCAAGGCAAGAGCCTTACCTCTGTACTAACTCTTCAGCCCAAGACTGCATGCCTGCCAACAGTCTTGACTGGCTCCCTTGAAAGAGAAGGGGAAAGAGAGTCTATAGGGGTGGTTTAAAACACTGAAAATGTGGCCAGAGACAGAATAGAGGTTGAAGCACTTCATTTGTAGGCAGAGATAGAATGGAGAGCACATGCTTTTTGCTTAGCCACTACCTCACTAAGCAACCTTGGAGAAAATACACTCTGTCCTTCAATCTCAATTTCTCAGTTCTCAAGTGTGAATTTAAATTAAGTTAGTGGTAAGTTCATGAATTTTGGCAGCTAAAGTGTGTAGACTATAACATTGTACCCAACTCTACTATATAAGAGCAGTGAATGGCTATAACCCCGTTAATATGAATACTAAGGAAAGGGTCAGCCTCCTTTGGAGAGAGAGGGGAAAGAGAATCTAAAAGAGTGATTTAAAACAATGGAAATGTGACCAGAGACAGAATAGAGGTTGAGGCACTTTCCTCACATGCAGCCAACCCTAATAATTAGGCAGCCTAAAATCCAAGGCACCATACACGTTTCCTGAGTTTCACCAAGTGTGGCTCCTGAGCATCGAACTGGGTATGGCCAAACGATATATCTCGCCCCACCCAAAATAAACACATTTTTTATATTGGAAATATAAAAGCAGTGCAGTTCTTTTTTCCAGGGTCATTCTGACAGTGCAACCTGGTATTGGAGGACCATTGCAACAACCACACATATGGAAGTAAGACCTCTCGCCATGACGCAGTATGACTCAATACAAATAAAAGGCTTAACATTGCTCAAGTTCTTTGTAAACTTTGTGGAACCTGAAATATACTATTTTCTTTAACTATTTTGCAAGCTTGGAGCCAGAGCTAAAGTGCTTGTGGTAACAGAAAAAGACTGCAAATTATGTCCTCCTATGTTACTTCATATGCTTGCTCATGTCTGGATGGCAGACAAAAAATGGAGACACAGATACATGATAACTTCTCAGTACTGTATTGAAAACCATAATGCCAAGAAGAAGAGAGAGAGAGAGAGAGAGAGAGAGAGAGAGAGAGAGAAAAGTGTCTGTCATAGAGGCAGGCTGGTGGGAAGGGGAGATGGAGAGAGTGTAGGCTGGGACATGCACACTGTTGAAAAGAAGGTTATTAGAACATCGTATGACTGAAACCCAGTCATGAACAATCTTGCGCCTGTGAATCTCGCAATGATTTCAATAAAATAAAATGCATGATTATGTATCATGCTTATGTATGTTTTATTAACGTGCACATTAATAAAACTGTTGCTTTCCATTCAAAAAAAAAATAGAAAGACACCTTGTCTCCAATGCGGCAACATTATCTGCCTGTCCAGGATTCCTCAGACCTGGATTTAACTTTAAGAGGAGACCAAGAGAGATAAAGCCCTCTGCCTAATCAGTCCTCTGCTGACCCCAATCAGCCCTGATGTCCTTTCTCTGAACCCTAAAGTTTCACTGTCAAACAAAAGTCAAGACTCTTATCTTGACCCCCCAGGTCCCAAACTGATCAATCCCCTCCCTGTTTCCCAAACATATCATCAACAATTCTGCTCTACCTCATTAAGCTGCAGCAGCATGAATTTTCCTTTGCCAAACTTGTTAAGGTACTTGCAGTTACAGTTTTTGAGTGGTACATTTCCCTTGACTGGTATATGGCTCCTTTGTGCAAAGGTGGAGAGATAAATCAACAGCTGAGTTCATGCTTTGCATAAAATGTGCAGGGGGGACCCAATTAGGTTTTCTACACAATAAGGACCTCCAAACACTGCCTGGAGTGATCCACAAGCTCAGAGCTGAGAGTTATCCCTGAGTACTGCAGGGTGTGACTTAGAGAGTGTGGGGGGGAGAGAGAGAGAGAGAGAGATCTTTGTTGATCATCCAATAAAATTCCACCATTCCACACCTTCCCCCACAGCAAATATTTTCTTTCACGCTATCCTTTTTTTTTCCTCCCATCCTTTAGCAATAACTGAGATTGTATTGTCACTGCTTTTGTTTACATATTTATTTTATCTTCTTTTAGTCACCCTGATTTATAATTTATAATGATGTCAGAGGCAGGGTTCCATGTATGTTTATTTTTCATGGCTTCCTCAAGGTCATCAGCACCATGGTGTAAATGATTGTTACTTTGCTCTAATCTATGTTCCCAGCATCCAGAACAACAATGCTGGGCACAGAGTAAGCACTCAAAGAAATATTTGTTTAACAAATGAATTAATTTAATGTAGTTTGTCTTTATATAAATGACAGCAAAATTAAGCCATGATGCCCACAGAAGCTACATTTTCTCACTGCTCTTTTCTTCCAGTGGGTGGGTTCTGCATTAGAACTTGTTTTTCTAACCCCTTAGGGAAATATGCTAACTTCACCTGATCTAAAGTCTGAGATTCAAAGATATTCAAATGTCCCATGGTACAAATAAAGCTTCTCAGGTTGTCAACTATTCCCTTCCAAAGGAGAATTATTTTCCTGCCTGCAGGATCCTGGGGAAAAATTTGAGACAGAGAAACTGTTTGGTCCTCCATAAATAAAGCTACTTTATTAGGAAAATCCTGCACAGTCTCATTCCAACCAAACCTTATCTTCAATTGGGAGCTTCTAATCCCTGTTAGCTCCCTAACTGAGCATGTGTGTTTTTCTCATTCTTTGCAGCAATTGCCAAAAAATCTCATAATCTCCTTTAGATATTATCTTTTTATTCTATTTAGTCATCAGATCACTTTTTCAATCTCAAAGGAAATCTAAATTAAGCAAAAGCGAGTTTGGTCAGTTTAATTTTAAATTCACCTCAAGGGAAGTTTGGTGTTGATCATGTAAAGAAGGTAATATTTTTCCCTCGCTCTTCAGGGATCCCAGTTCTTGGTCTGCACCCTGAAACTCAACTCTGGCCTTTACAACAGAATGCAATCTTGGATTGTTTCATGCCCTCCCCCGTTAGAGCTCCTCTCAAACACTGTTAAATTAATATTTTTTAAAGGTGCTATTAGACCACTCTGGACAATCATATAAACAGTATGCTTGTTTATGATGCAATGCTCTGTTTTGTGTTTTACAAAGAACATTTCCTAAATTCTTTCCTTTTGAATTTTGATCCACCTTACTAAGAACTTTGATCCACTTTACTAAGAACTTTTATACATTTATACCTAATATTTTATGAATTCTGTGTGAATCATGTAATCCCAGCAGAACAAAGAATTCTGCATTGCCCCTTAAGTCCTGCCTCCACTATATTAATAAGCGGGCAGCACTGAAGAGAGATGTGATATAGTTTTGGTGCATATTCTATGCACCAAATACCTAACAACTACCACCTAAGGTGCACACTAAGGACATCTCAGACCTCTTATGGCAAATTATTTTCCTAGCTGAGTATGTGTTTAACTTTGCTATAGAATCTTCATCTTACTCTATTCCTAATAATGGCTGTGACCACTCACATTCTTGGAAATAGTTTTCCTTTTTTCCTGTGTAGCTTCCCCTCAGGATTCCTTATTGGTTCAACCTCATCCACTTGACTGCTAAGTATAGAGTCCCAAAGCAGAGAGCTAAATCCTTTTATTTTTCTCACTTAACATTTTAACCACAAAGGTTTGTATTCATTCTGATGACTTCAGAGATAATTCAGATGCCAATGACCACACAATTATCCATTGTATTCCAGTGAGCTCCCTTGACTTCCTAATCAATACCTTCCACTTCTCATTGCCTAACTGTTCTTGGATATAGATTTACCATGCCCTCATTGAATTATTGCAATCCTTTTTAACTTCTGGGTATCCATTTACCACATCTGTTATTATTAAGACCTTACGTATTTGTAGTTTTTATTACTGCATTATTGAATCACACTGACATGTTGCTATCAATTAAACAATATGTTTTATCCAGATTTCTTTAATATTTTTATACATTTATACCTAATACTTTTATATATTTCTTATTTTGATAACCTTCACAACTTTGAAGAATGCTTCGAAGGTATTCAGAAAAATACTGTACATTAAATACTGATTTTTTTTTCCTTGATTTCATTAGCATTATGCATTTGGAGGAGGAAGAACACAGAGGTAAAATGACAACTTAATCATTTACACTAAATGATTTCATACTTTCATTTTCATACTTTTAACAATACATCATTGTTAATATTGATATAGAAGGCCACCTGGCTGACACAGAATTTATCAGGTTTCCTTACTGTTAAGTCATTCCCTATTCCCTCCCCATGTTTGGCTCTTTGGGAGCAAATCAGATATACAGCCAATATGGAAAGTGTGGAAAGTTATGCTCTTGCTTCTAGATGATGGAAGAGATGTCATCTAAATATTTGGAATTTTTCTGCCAGGAACATTTATCTTTTCTCATTTACTTATGTATGTATTCACTTACTTATTTCCATTTATAATGACTCACAGATATTGGCATCATACTTCGTTTTGTAATCAGCAGTACTATGTTTATTTGTCATCAATCCATCCTTGACACTTCACTCTTGCTTTTACACATTCAGTGCAGGACCAAATCCTATAAGCTTCCACTTCTAAAGCATATCTCAGAGTTATCCACTGCTCTCCTTCACCATTGCCACTACGCAGTCCAAGCTGCCATAATCTTTTTCTCCCTCCATTGTGTTAATAACACAAAGTGGTAGAGATGGCCCTTGCTTAAAATTACTTGTCAGACCATGTCACACTGTGGTTCCAGATCAATGGACTTAAAGTCCCTGGTACTTTAGAGGAACAACCAGAAAACAATATGATCTGCTGATTATCTCTCTCCTACTTCACTTGAAACTTATCTAGCTCACTCTGTCCAGTCACCCTAACCTCTATACTCCTTGAAATGTACCAAATCAATACAGAGAAATTATAATCAACTAGAATGCTTTGGAAAGTTGAGCAAAAAAATAAAAATCAGGTCCATGTTTCCATAAATTGGACTGAAAATTTTTCTAGACAGTACTATCTATTGTGGTGCCCTGAAAACCAAAGTAAACAAAAAATGATAGTAAATTCTTCACAAATTGAAAAAAAATGGGAAAGAAAATTGACAACAGTTTAATCAGGTATCATTATTCTAGAAAATGGGTAAAAATGGAAAAGGAAGGGATCAGAGAGAGAGTACAGCTCTTAGGGCACATGCCTAGCATGCCTCTAACCTGAGGTTTAATTCTCAGTCCCACATGCTCCCAGGAACATCACAGTGCCAGGCTTCAGGGCCCTGAGCACCCCTGGATAGAGTCCTAGAGGCCCACAGTTCTGCTTGAGTGAATCTGATAATCTCTGACACTACAAGTCTAACGCACCTGAATCCTTGGGATTTAGCACCAAACCAGTGACTTAATAGACCAAGAATCACTGATGGGACCTAGGAACCTCCTTTTAGAAAGCACTGCTGGAAAGCACAGCAAAACAAGTGGAGCAAGGAAAAGGTGTGTTTACTTTTGTTACAAAAATCACTGGAAATATATCCAAGACCAGGCAAATCATGGATCAGGAGGTCTTGTCAGTGGGTGGAATCTGCTGCAAGTGTGAGAAAAGAACAGTGTACTAATAATTGTTGAAATGATCATTTTTCTGGCCTGTCCCGAGGGGACTCTAACCCCTCATGCATTGGCCTCTCCCTACTATCTGTAGTATAATAAAAAATTTTTAATTAAAAGAAATTTAAAAATCATTGGAATTGACTTGCACTATTATTGTTGCTGCATTTTTTGAGAGAAAATATGCTACATGCTATTTTCTTAGTGAACTACGAATCAGCCTCTTACTCCTAATACAGGAGTGTAAAGAGCAATTCTTCTCAGATAGCATCCAAAAGGCCATCAATCCCACACTCTCCTAATAGCCTCATCTGTGTGCATATAATATTTGTGTGTAGAATATACGTATCATAGTCTCTGTGTCATGGGAAATATATAAATTTTTGATGTGCAAATAAAAGTGAAGATAAATAAATGGAACTAAATCATATTTAAAAGCTTACAGTAAAAATTATTAAAATGAAGGGACATTTCACTGACTGAGGGAACATGCATATCATATATTTAATAAGCAGTTAATATCCAAGATCTATAAAATTATTAAAATGAAGGGACATTTCGCTGACTGAGGGAACATGCATATCATATATTTAATAAGCAGTTAATATCCAAGATCTATAAAGTACTCATAAAACTCAACAACAAAGCACAACTACCCCATATAAAAGTGACATAGACATTAAGATGATATAGACTGCAAGCAAACACATAAAAATGCTAATTCTCAATTATATCAGAGAAAATGCAAATGAAAACTACAATTAAATATCGCCTCACAACTATGAGAACATCATATAGGAAAAACACCAGTAGTAGCAAGAAGTGTAGTTGAGGGTGTGGAGAAACTAAGAAACTTTGCCCTATGAGTTAACTATGGTACTGTTAACTCATAGTCTCTAGGAAAACAGGACAAAGGTCCTTCAAAATATTAAAACTAAGTCTACATACGACGCAACAATTTCACTCCTAGGTGTCTACCTAAATCATATGAAAGCACTATTTCAAAAATTTATATACACTCCTTTCCTGTTCAGTGCTGTGTTACACACAATAGGCAGTACATGAAAATAACCTTGGACCGGAGCGATAGTGCAGCGGGTAGGGCGTTTGCCTTGCACACGGCCGCCCATGCCTGGATACGATCCCGGCATCCCATATGGTCCCCAGAGCACCACCGGGAGTAATTTCTGAGTGCAGAGCCAGGAGAAACGCCTGAGCATGGTCGGGTTGTGACCCAAAAAAAAAAAAAAAAAAAAAAAGTTAAGTTTTAGATCTTCATCATTCTCTTCTTTAAAACGTGTGATAAAATCAAGAGTTTAGAAATCTATACAAAGCATGCACAAGGTCATAAACCCTTTATTTGACAGTCTTTATCTGTCAGTGGGGAAGATGATTCATAAATAAATATACATCCTTATATTTTACTTCACTTTCTCCCAAGTCAAGATGACCTCACTTTTCTATTGCCAGTTATTAAGATTTTAGGCTCATAAACACTACATAACTTTCTTTTCCCAGTGGCTTCTTTGTACTCTCCAAAACAGAAAATTCCAATGTTGGTCATGCCAAAATGCCCATGCTTGGGAGACTTGCGAAATTCCTCTTTCTAGACATAAATGCTTTTAAAACAATATGCTGTTACTATCTCAAGGCCAGATCCCTGAATTTTAGACAAGCTTCAAATTCCCATCAATCTTTTTTCTATTCATGGTAAACATCACCTTTCACAGTGTACTCTGTCTCTCTTGTCGGACTCCAAACAAGCCAGATAATCAGACAGAAACCTTGTGACACTGCCATGAAGAGAGATGGGTTCTGAGTAAGGTTTTCGACATTACACCAGATTTGAAAGGTCAAAGGTCAACTTGGGTACTTGGGTGCTCCATCAATAACTCCACCAAGGATAGAGTTATCAATTCTTTTCATTCTGACCAAGACCTATGGTCACTCTGCTGGAGACTGAGTCCATAGTCTCAGATAATCTAGCTTTTTCTTTTAAGGTTAGCTTCAAGCAGAACATCATGAGAATATCCAAAGCCAGCAGGATATAAAGAAAGTTGGGATTTTTCAGTTGTATTTTAAAACATCTTTACAGTATGGGAGATAAAAATGATGGGAAAAGGTAGATTTCTTTGGAAAAATGTTAAACATTTTTAAAGATTGCAGAAGGATTCAAATATTTAAGGAATGCAAATATGTAAAGCAGAGCATAAAAGGAAATCCCATGATATCCTTTTAATGAATTTACTTGTGCAAATCTGTTAAAAATAATTATAAAACAACACAAAATAAAGACTGGCCCTTTTTTCTACAAATGAAAGATTAATGCTAGAAGATTATAGTTCATTGACCAAACAATACTTACAATAACAAAAATTTTTTGAATATATTGATTAAGTCACTCTTGCTTTTATCAATATTTATTTTTAGACAATAAGACTGCTGGTCAGTGTACATGAAAGTATAAGACCATGGAATGATATACATTAATATTAAATACTAATTGTAATTAGTAAAAATTCTATCAATATCACTATCACTATCTTCCCATTAATCATCTATTTGCTAGAGCGTGCACCAGTAATATCTCCATATGTCCTGTCGCATGCTAGTAGAACCCAAAGGCATCCGCTTGCTCCAGGAACATAAAGAGCCTCAAACCATTATATTAGGTCATGGGAATGACCTAATATATATATGTTAGTGGTATTTGGCATATCAAATACCACACAGGCAGCTTGCCAGGCTTGCCGTGCGGGTGGCATACTGTTGTAGTCACCTCTAAATAAAGCATTTATGATGAACCACGAGGCCAATAGCGGCCACAGGAGCCGGGCTGTGATGGTCTGGTCTGCTGGGTGGAGTTGTGATGAGAGAGAAGTCCGGATGTGGAAAATGGCGGGCCCCATGTAGTAGGGGGTGTCGTCTGGCTTGTTGTGAGGCTCTACTGGGGTGGCAGGCCAGGACTACAACCCGCCATGCCTCCTGGGAACCCTCCCAAGCAGCTGGGCACAGGGACAGCAAGGGAGCAGCTCTGCCCCATGTCTGAGAGTCTCTGGTTCAGCATACCTGGGCCAGATTGAAAAAAAAAAACTGCTGCAGGGTGGCTGTCAATGATCCGGGCTGTGATAGTCTGGTCTGCTGGGTGGAATTGTGACGAGAGGGAAGTCCGGATGTGGAAAATGGTGGGCTCCATGGAGTAGGGGGTGTCATCTGTCTTGTTGTGAGGCTCTGCTGGGGTGGCAGGTCAGGGCTAGAACCCGCCATGCCTCCCGGGTGCCTCCCCGAGCAGCTGGGCACAGGGAGAGCGAGGAGCAGCTCTGCCCCATGTCTTAGAGTCTCTGGTTCCAGCATACCTGGGCGGATTGAAAAAAAAAACTGCTGCAGGGTGGGTGTCGATGATCCGGGCTGTGATAGTCTGGTATGCTGGGTGGAGTTGTGACGAGAGGGAAGTCCAGATGTGGAAAACAGTGGGCTCCATGGAGTAGGGGTGTCATCTGGCTTGTTGTGAGGCTCTGCTGGGGTGGCAGGTCAGGGCTAGAACCCGCCATGCCTCCCGGGTGCCTCCCTGAGCGGCTGGGCACAGGGAGAGCAAGTAGCAGCTCTGCCCCATGTCTGAGAGTCTCTGGTTCAGCATACCTGGGCTGGATTGCAAAAAAAAACTGCTGCAGGGTGGGTGTCGATGATCCGGGCTGTGATAGTCTGGTCTGCTGGGTGGAGTTGTGGCGAGAGGGAAGTCGGATGTGGAAAATGGCAGGCCCCATGGAGTAGGGGGTGTCGTCTGGGGGCCGGAGCAATAGCCCAGCGGGTTGAGTAAAAATTATCTGAACTAAAAAAATATGGATAAGCCTAGTTTTAGGTGTCAAGGAGGATAAATTCATAGGATTAAACAAACAAAAAAAATGATCTAAATATAGCACTAGAAGACTCGGAAACAGGAACTTTTAAGGAAAGTCATTTACCATCTGCATATGAGCTGTGGTGCAATGGATACTACATTGGTCACAATGCAGAAGAAATGTGACAGGTCACTAAGAGATTTCTTTCATGGTAATGTATTGCTGATTCATTGACCATATGTGTATTTCAATTTGTTATATTAAATTAACCCCAAAAGGTTTGCTGTTCAACCTGTTTTCTCCTTTGTGCACGTATCTCCTTTGTTTGCCTGTGCCTCTTTACTGACTAATTTCCACTCTGGAAAAGCCCATGTTCTCTCTTAAATATGTACTTCTCCCTCTCTCCCCTCACATCTTTCTAAGTAAGGTTTTTTGGGAGTTTTGTTTTTTTTTTGTTTTTTGCTTTTTTGGGTCACACCCGGAAATGCTCAGGGGTTACTCCTGGCTCTGCACTCAGGAATTACTCCTGGCAGTGCTCGGGGACCATATGGGATGCCGGGGATCGAACCTGGATTGGCAGCATGCAAGACAAAAGCCCTACCCGCTGGTCTATCACTCCGGCCCCTCTAAGTAAGTTTTAATAAAAGCTTTCTTGCTTTGCCAAAATTAACTAATTCATTAACTCCCCAAACAAAAGACTTTTTGAAGACTTATGTTTGCAAGGAATCTTTTGTTCTCTCTTTCACAGCATTCTGATCTTTTATGCCCTCTTCTCTTGAGGGTCTGTTTGGAAAACCACCTGGAAACTGAAAGATCCTGCTCAGGTCACATGTCCTGTTGATTGCCATAATGTCATACAGCTCTTGATTTATTATGGTCCCAAAGAAGTATACATAACAATGCACCTTATAGAACTTAATACATTTATTAGAGCTTCAATTCTCATTTGATATCTAACAACTTAATCAGAGAGCTAAAAAAAAATAAATGCACAAGTGAATGTTTTAGAAAAAGAACTTGAACTCCTTGATTTTTTCTTGGGGTCTTTTTTTCATAAAAAATGTTTTATGTGACGAGGTCAGATAAAAATGCCGGGCTTGTTAGAATATTTTCTTTTATAAGGGCTTATTAACTTAAAATTGTTTATTTTATTTTACTATTGTTCCAATTTTTTTTGATACATGTGATTCTCACTGGCCAAGTTCCTCATGTTTCCCATGAACACCCATCCAAGGAGAAAAATATTCTCTATTCTTATATTCAATTTTAAGATCTATATCAGACATGTAGATCACTGTATCACTGTATCACTGTATTCCCGTTCATCATCGATTGGCTCGGTGGTAACACCAGTAACATCTCCATATGTCCTGTCTCATGCTAGTAGAGCCCAAGGGCATCTGCTTGCTCCAGGAACATAAAGAGCCTCAAACCATTCCATCAGGTCATGGGAATGAGGTCTAAAATTGTCTTATTTGGCATATCAAATACGACACGGGTAGCTGATAGCTTGCCAGGCTCTGCAGTGAGGGTGGCATACTCGTAGTCACCTCTAAATCCAGCATTTATTGATATCACAGCCGGGCTGTGATAGGCTGATCTGCTGGGTGGAGTAGACATGTAGATACAATCACATAGTCTCTTAACTTTCTTTTCGTGTTTGCTAAAGGGAGCAGGAGCAGAACAATAAAGCAGAATGGGACAAGGGAAGAAAAAACAGGATAAAAAAACAGGATGAATTTTTTTAAAGGCTACTTACGATTTTAAAAAAAAACTTTGGAACCTGCATTTAGCAGGATGTGGGGGGGAGGGAATTGGGGACATGGGTGGTGGCTGGGGCACTGGGGAGGGCGGTGCTGGAACACTGTGTGACCGACCCCCAAGCTGAACAACGTGTAATTTAACTCACGGTGGTATAATAAAATGTTAAAAAACCTTTTGTATCAATCTGTAGTCAACAGAATAGTACAATCCCTGAGAGAGATGACTAAGACTTCAAAGGTACATTTCCTGACTCATCACCACATGTGCTTAGCTCTAGCTGCATCAGCCTGTGAGTGTTTCTCCAGACACATTGTCCCTTGTTATATCTGATGTACCTACCAGCTTTTTATATACCATGTACTGCTTTTTAGTAGTTTTATTAGTTGTATTCTTGAAGATGGTAACACAGAATAGAACAAAACACAAAATATAGAGCTCTATTTCATTCCTAGACACCATTTAAAATATCCAAATTTTCAAAAAATTTTTAACCATATATATGATAGGCTAGGAAAGTCCCCCTGCTCAGACTAAAGCATGAAAGAGCTTCAAAAGTGAATTAGGGTAAGTTTACAGAGAGGCATATAGACATATTTATTTCTAGAAGTGGAGTTTTTGCCTGACCTGGCAACTCCCACTCTGGAAACCCATTCTAAGAAAATTAGCCTGAATACAAACAAGCAAGCATATCATATAAATATTACAATATTGAAGAGCTACAAAATTAAACCTCCCAACAGCAATGAGTGATTTAGCATACGGTGAAATGGAAGACTCTCTCTTGAGGCCTTGTGTTAGGGCAAGTGTGTCCTCATAAATATGGAATCATAGAAAGGTATTTGGGAAAGATGATAGTGTTATGCCAATGTAGAAAAATTCTAATCCACATGTTATAGTCAAGTAGTTTGATAAAATAAGTGTATTTTCAGAGAAAAGTGCCTAAAGCAACATATGATTGCTTTTAACTGATTGCATGACATTAAGACATCGAGTTTTAAAATATGATATTGTGAAGTCAAGTAAATACTTTAATGGTGACATGTCAAAGTACTCTAGGCAAGCTTATACAACATAGTCATCTAGAAACGGTCGTTAGCATTGTATCTCAGAGGTTGCAAGTCTCTGAAATTATTAGTCCAGTCAGTGGGACAACCCAAATCCACGCTAAAGGGTTTGGCATAGAAAGCTGAAATGGCCCCTCCTTTCATTAGCAGAGTCCTTAGATCAGTTCATGCAGTTTCAGAAGAGCTGAAATTTGTTTGTTCAGAGTCCCTCTTACTGCATTGATCTCTCCATCCACGGTGTCAGCCCAACCATTACGTCCCAGCAAGAATGAAACTGTGTTCCTACACCCTACTCTCAAAGCCATTTGACGAATCAGCTTAAAAACCCATTCATCAACCAGGAAAAAAAAAAAAACCTCAACTCGCACGTCTTAAAACACACACAGAAAAGATAAATAGAAAAGTGAGTTATACTTTCTTGGACATTTCCTCCCCTAGAGGGTTTTCAAATTCCATTTTAGGTCATTATAGAGTAGCTTCATTGATACACTATGAATCAGCCACTGCAAGACTTAATGCAGACCTCCTGACCTAGAAGAAAAAAGATGTTATCACTAAGAAATTGAAGTGCCTGGGCGACAGCTGGTTGCTTTTATAAAGACTAACATATCTGGAAAGAAAGTCAGTTTGGCTTCTGAGTATAAACAGGAATTAGTAAGGTAGAAGCAGAGTAAATAAGCACACTGAGAACCCTTCCAAAGAGCAGGCCCCTAGGCCAGAGGGGAGATGTTCAGACATCCCAGCCATCCACTGGTTTTCTGCCAGACTTACGGTTAGGAGTATGAAGCCTTTGGAGTTAACAGAACTGATTTGAATACTGGTTGAGCCACCTCATTATTGTATGTGCTGGGCAAGTTCCAAACTCGCTGAGCCTCAATTTTCCTGCCAGGAAAATGGGTGCAGTAACACCTACCTCACAGGGTCGTTGGAAATAATTAAAGGTGAGTGATAAAAGAACTCATAATGCTTAGTACATGATGGGTACTAAATAAAAGGTGATATAATTTGAGGCGGGAAATAGAGGAGTCAAGAAGGTAGGCAGGATTCAGAAGACATTTTTCAAGAAGAGATTTCCAAACTATCTCTTTTAATTTCACAAGAGCCAACAGTCAATCACCAGAGTAGTAAACACTAATTGAAGTCAAAAACTGTCCAGCTAGTGGTCAGTATTATTCAGGTTCCTTGAGGAGGAAAGAAAAGTCCTATAACCTACGTTCATTTGTCTAGCTAGCCTCTCGCTCTTTGGAATATTTTCCTACAGTTTTCAGAATGGGTTTATAACAAAGCACCCACATGTCATCAGAAATATCATTCAAACCTCCATTTACAGTAATGATTTCAAAGATTGTGAGGCCCAGATTTTGAAAATTAAAGGGGAAGGGATTAAAAGAAACAAGAATTACTAGTTGAAATGCTTCACGGATGGTGCTTTTGAGTTACTGGAGTTTAATCATAAACCCACTATTTAGAAACGCAAAACTCATTGATGTTCATGGGCTGCCATTTTTCAGATGTCGCTCACTCCCTGCCTATGGAGACCTCACTTGCCGGAATGAGGAGAGAAGGGCAGGGGCATACCCAGGGCACTCCTGGGTCACTTTCCAGCATCACCCATAATGCCGCTGCAATCTTGCTCTATTTTCTTTCTGACTCTTTTCCTGTCTCTCTGTTCTCTCTCTCCCTCTCTCTCATTCTCTCCTCCCTCTCTCTCTACCTCTTTATCTCTCTCTCACACACATACAGACACACATGCACACACGCAGATACACACACACACACACACACACACGGAGATCCCTCAGAGAATGATTAAGCAAAGGCTAAAGCAAACATCCCTTTCTGTAGCAAAAAGCTCACTGGTCTAGAAGGAAGCACAGACTCTGAGTCCCCTCCCAAGATGTCTGATAAGATTTCACCTAAAATCCTTCCCGCTGAGTGGAGATCAGGCCAATCTAAAATCACTTTAAAGTGGATTCTTCCACAACTCTCCACCAAACAACTCTTCCAAAAGGCCAGTGCGGCCATACTAGTATCTGACAACATAGACCACAGTCTGAAAAAGGTTAGCAGGGACAGTAAAAGCCATTTCTTAATAATTAAGGAATATGTATAAGGTGAAGAAATCACATGCCTAAACACATGCACCCAATGAGGGGCCAGCAAAATACTAAAAATAATTGCTAATAGACTTCAAAGAAGATATTAACAGTAACACAATAGTAGTTGGAGACTTCAACATTGCTCTACCAACTATTAATAGATCAACAAGACTGAGACACCAAGGAAATACTGGCCATGAAGGAAGAAATGGAAGAAAGAGGGGCTGATAGATATACAGTGCTTTACATCCCAAAAAAAGCTGAATACACATTTTACTCCAGAGCACATGGAACATTCTCCAAGATAGACCACATGCTGAGCCACAAGGCATACCTCAATAAAATAAAAAATGATAGAAATTGTGTCAACTATTTTTTCAGGCTATGATGTACTAAAAATGGAAGTTACCCACACACAGAAACAGGGAGTCAAACCAAACACCGGAAACTGAATGGCTCACTGCTGAACAACAAGTGGGTAATAGATGAAATAAAAGAGAAAATACAAAGATTCCTGGAAACAAATGAAATGAAAACATGAATTATCAGACTTTGTGGGATACAGCGAAAGCAGTGTTAAGAGGAAAGTTCATAGCTCTGCAAGCATTTATCAGGGAAGAAGAAAGGGCCTGCAAAAATAACCTGACTTTGCAGCACAAAATCTTAGAAAAAAGACCAACAAAAGGAGCCCAAACCATGCAGACAGAAGGGAATAATAAAAGTTAGTGGAAATCAATGATCTGGAATCCAAAAAAATCCAAAAGATTAAGAAAACCAAGAGCTGACTCTTGAAAAAAATAAACAAGATCTACAAACGACTTGCAAGACTCATAAGGAAAGGGAAAGAGACCACCCAAATAAACAGAATCAGAAATGAAAGGGGGGACATCACAACAGAAACCACAAAAGTCCAAAAGATCATCAGAGTTTACTTTGAAAGTCTGTATGCCACAAAACAAGAGAAACTGGAAGAAACAGGCAAATTCCTGAAGTCCTATAGCCTCCCACAGCTGAAACATAAGATCTGCAATACCTGAATAAAATGATCACCATTAAGGAAACTGAAACAGTAATTAAAAGCCTGCCCAACACAAATCCCAGGTCTAGATGGATTAACTAGTGAATTCTTCCAAACCTTTGAGGAGGACCTACTGCCACTCCTTTTCAAGCTCTTCCAGGAAATAGAAGAAACAAAAACACTCCCAATAGCTTCTATGAGGCACATATCACCCTGATCCCAAAGAAGAGAGAGATATCACAAAAAAAAGAAAACTGCAAATCAATCTCCCTGATGAACACAGATGCTAAGATCTTCAACTAAATACTAGCAAAGATTATTCAAGATTCATCAAAAACATTATACATCATGACCAAGTAGGATTCATCCCTGGAATGCAAGGATGGTTCAACATTCACAAGTCAATCAACATAATACATCACATTATAAGAGAAAAAATAACCATATAATCATATAATAGACACAGAGAAAGCATTTGACAAGATCCAACATCCATTTATGATAAAAAAAACATCCATAAAATGGGAACTGAAGGAACCTACCTCAATATAGTCAAAGCCATCTACAAGAAGCCCATAGCATATCATTCTCGATGTGAAAAAAAAAATGAACGCCTTCCCCCTAAGATTGGTGACAAGACAAGGTTGCCCACTCTCACCACTTCTATTGAATATAGTACTGGAAGTACTTGCCATAGCAATCAAAGAAGAAAAGGACATTAAGGGCATCCAGGTAGGCAAGGAAGAAGTCAAGCTATCACTATTTGCAGATAACATGATATTATAGCTAGAGAACCCTAAACTGTCTACCAAAAGAGCTCCTAGACACTATATATAATTATAGTAGAGTGGCAGAGTACAAAATCAATACCCAAAAGTCAATAGCATTCCTATATACAAATAACAAAAGAGGAGATATTAAGAAAACAATCCCATTCACAGTTGTGCCACAGAAAATCAAATACCTAAGAACAAGCTTAACTAGAAATGTAAAGGACGTGTACAAAGAAAACTGCAAAACGCTGCTTCAAGAAATAAAATAGGAAACACATTCTGTGCTCATGGACTGGCAGAATTAACATTGTCAAAATGATAATACTCTCTAGAGCTTTATACAAATTCAATGCAGTCCCTATAAGGATACCCATGACATTCTTCAAAGAAATTGACCAAGCACTCCTGAAATGTGTATAGAATGATAAACCCCCAAAGATAGCTAAAGCAATCCTTGGGAAAAGAAGATGGGAGCATCACCTTTCCCAACTTCAAACTGTATTGCAAAGTGGTAGTAATCAAAACAGCATGGTATTGGAGTAAAAACAGACCTGTGGACTTATGGACTAGAAATGAATATCCTGACACACACTCCTGGAATATATGATCATTTAATCTTTGATAAAGGAGAAAACGTGGTGCTGTAAAATAATGTGAAATTTTTTTCAGCTACATGTGAAAAAAATGAATTTGGACCTATGTCTAACACCATACACATAAGTCAGATCAAAATGGGCCAAAGATTTCAATATCACACCTGAATCCATAAAGTATGTTGAAGAAAATATAGGAAAAACCCTCCACAAGATTGAAGGTAAAGGCATCTTCAAAAATGAAAGCAAAGATAACACAGCAATTGGAAGCAGAGATAAACATATGGGACTACATCCTTGTAATTGTATAGCTCATAGCCCGCACTGCAGAGCCTGGCAAGCTACCTGTGTCGTATATGATATGCCAAAAACCAGTAACAATTATAGACCTCATTCCCATGACCTGAAGGAATGGTTTGAGGCTCTTTATGTTCCTGGAGTGAGCAGATACCCTTGGGCTACACTAGAATGTGACAGGATGTATGGAGATGTTACTGGTGCCTGCTTGAGCAAATCGATGAACAACGGGAAGACAAGTGATACATGTGACTACATGATACTCAAAAGCTTCTTCCCTAAACCCCCCCCAAAGAAACAGTGACAAGCAAGTACAAAGACCATCTACATTGTGGGAAAGAATATTCACTCACCACCCATCTGATAAGGGGTTGATATCCAGTATATATCAAGCACTGGTAGAACATTTTAAGAACAGCCAACCTCATCAAAAATGGGGAGAAGAAATGAAAAGAAACTTTAACAAGGAAGAAATTCAAATGGCCAAAAGGTATATGAAAAAATGGTCCTCATCACTAATCATCAGGGAGATGCAAATCAAAACAACAAATAAGATATTATCTCACACCACAGAAACTGGCACATATCCAAAAGAGCAAGAACAAGTGCTGGCGTGGATGCAGGGAGAAAGGTACTCTCATCCGTTGTTGGTGGGAATGTTGATTGGCCCAGCCTTTTTGGAAAACAATATGGACATTCCTCCAAAAACTAGAATTTGAGCACCCATTTGACCCAGCCATACCACTTTTGGGAATATAACCTGGGAAGCCAAAAACACAGAGCAGAAAAACCATCTACACTTCTATGTTCATAGCAGCACTATTCACAATAGCCAGAATCTGGAAACAACCAGAGTGCCAAGAACAAAAGACTAGATAAAGAAACTTTGGTACATCTACACAATGGAATACTATGCAGCATTAGAAAAAACAAAGTCATTAATAAATTTGCCCATAAATGGATGGACATGAAGAGGATCATGCTGAGTGAAATTAGTCAGAGGGAAAAGATAGACAGTTCTATATCTGATTCTAGACACTATATCGATAGACAGATATAGAATGACTGCATTTATTTGTGGGATGTAAAAAATAATATAATACCAATATCCAGGGTCAGGCAAAAATTGGATCAGGAGGTCTGAGTGGGTGGAATCTACTGCAAGTGTGTGGGAGTTAGAGGTTAGGTAAGAGAGAAAAAGGAACAGTGTACTAATAATGGTTGGAAATGATAATACCAGCCTAGAACTGAGCATTGAATGTAGCAAAGGGATATACATGATAACTTTAAATGTATGTATTGCAAGCCACAATGTGTAAGAGAAGGAAGAGAGAGATACAGAGAGAGAGAGAGAGGGGGAGAGAGAGAGGGAGGGGGAAATAAGAGGCAAAGTGCCTGCCATAGATTCAGGCTTGGGGGGGGGAGGGAATCAGGGGACATTGGTGGTGGGAAATGTGCACTGGTGGAAGGATGTGTACTGGAGCACTGTATGACAGAAACCCAAACATGAACATCTTTGTAATTGTATATCTCATAGTGGCATAATAAAAAATTAAATAAATAAAATAAAAGTGGATTCTTTCATTATTTATTCATTCACTCATCCCAACACCATCATTTATTAAAGGTCAATAATAACCATTTACATTGATTAAACTCCTACTGCACACCAAACATAATAGTGATCAGAGCAGTCAAATGCACAAAGCTAAAGTTTCCTTAAAAGTCAGATATATAACACATAATTTAAAAAACCAGTTAATGAGAACTGTAAAAATGTCCAGTATAAAGACCTAATTCCATTTGGGGAATATCTTGGTTTGCTCAAGAAACAAAATGAAGATGGTCCATACTCAGAGCAAGTGGAACAAGGTCTAGGGAGGTGGATAGTTTCTGAGCCAGATGTGGCCATCTAAACAGCGTGATAGAGAGATCACATTCTAGATGTATCCTACCTTTCTCAAATGGATGTATCAACCACCTTTCTCAAAAGGGTCTATGGTCTACAACCATTTAAATCTGACACTGTTATATTCCCCGCTCCTCCATTGTGTACTTGACCTTCTGTTTGTAGCTGGGTAAAACTATGTAGTCAAAATAATATAAGGGCTGGAGCAATAGTCCAGAGGGTAGGGCACGTGCAAGCGGCCGACCCAGGCTCAATTCCCCAGCATACCATATGGTCAACCAAGCATGGCTAGTAGTGCAGAGCCAGGAATAATCCCTGAGCATTGCTATGTGTGACTAAAAAGATAGATAGATAGATAGATAGATAGATAATAGTATTTATTATATAAAATAGATAGATAGATAGATAGATAGATAGATAGATAGACAGACAGACAGACAGACAGACAGACAGACAGACAGACAGACAGACAGACAGACAGACAGACAGACAGACAGACAGACAGACAGACAGACAGATAGATAGATAGATAGATAGATAGATAGATAGATAGATAGATAGATAGATAGATAGATAGATAGATAGATAGATAGATAGATAGATAGATAGATAGATAGATAGATAGATAGATAGATAGATAGATAGATAGATAGATGAGTGAATAGTTAAATAAATAAATATAAGATAAGTAGCACATTCAATAGAAAGATAAATATTACATGTGCTAAAACAAAGATACTGAAAAGGTAGGATGTAAGAATGACAGCAAATTCCTACCCAAAGATATAGAAACAGTTCAAGTTTTGATTTTACAACTTATTCAGATAAGTTTGGACAATAACCACTGAGAATCTAAGTTATTCTCATGTCAAATGTGTTTCATGTACTGAAAAATCTATGGAGAAGTTTACCTGAATTTTCAAGTCAATATGTTACACATTTGAGAAGATATTTTCTCTTTGGTTTTCCATTATGAAGTCTCACTTTTTTCTATTGTCAGTGGAAAAAAAGCATCACTTTCCTGCAGTAACTATTAAAGAGACTGGTTCAATCAATTCTAAGATACATAGGCTAACACTGATCCTTCAAATAGTTCAAACCACATTTGTAAACACAATTTACATATAACACCAGTTCCATCAGCAAGTGACTCTGAGTACATTATCGAATTAATTACCCTTATAAATGTCATTGACATAATAACCATTTAAGGTTGCTGTGCCAACAATTTGTTAGGTAGATATTTTAAATAATAATTATAATAATATTCTTGCAATGCGAAAAATTTTCTTGAACACAGACATGCCAAATATGGCATGACTCGGTATGTATATTATATACATATATACTAAATATATATATATGCAATTTTAAACATCTGTCTATGTAACCTAAAACTATGTAACCTAAAATTTAAAAAATGTGTTTTCTGGTGAGAGGTAAGCACCATCATCATTCTTATTAATTGAAATTATCTTTCAAGAGCTGTTTGGTTTGGAAATTCAGGCTTTCCTGGTGGTGCTATTAAAAGAATAATTAAATAAAAAATAAAAGTGAGGTAGTTGTGCATATCAGAGCTATAATCATTACCACTGATGTAAACATGTGACCTAAACTATAATTATTTTTTAATTTGGTTAAATTTTAACCATAAAATGGGGTGCCAGTGGGAAAAAATTAGGAAGTTCTCTGTAGGACACAAATCCCCACCCTTCAATCTGCCAGCTGGCTATTAATAAAGTTATTTCTCTACCTGCCAAAACAAACAATGAAAATTATTAAATGATCCCAAGGAGTATGGGGAGTTATCTATCATCCCAACATTCTTGGAACTACTAGTGATCAGAAATTTGGGTCTCTTTAATATGACAATCTGAACTCTTTAAAGGTCATGTATGGTAGTGTCCAGAAAGACATAGTCATACCCCAGAAACTAAATTATATACGACTCCTGATTATGCCAAGTTCACCGAGAAGCATGCAACTTCAACTCAAATATATTTATTTATATATTTGATTATATATCAAATATATATAATCAAGCCCTGATGGCTTGATTGTTCATTTTCTTTTATTCTTAAGATTTCTACTTGTCACTTTCAGCTAGTATTATAGACATTTGAATAAAATCCAACCTATGTAAAATTCTGTTCTAATTGGAGTCAAAATTCAGAAAGCCATTCTACTAATGGTGTATCTGTATTTAATGTTCCTGTATTTAGTTATAGTAACTGATATTTAGATGAGAAAATGTACAAGAAAGTCAATTTGTGAACCATTAATACCCAGCAGACAGTGAGGCACAGGACCGTGTTTTAGATAAGATAGATAGATAGATAGATAGATAGATAGATAGATAGATAGATAGATAGATAGATAGATAGATAGATAGATAGATAGATAGATAGATAGATAGATAGATAGATAGATAGATAGATAGATAGATAGACAGACAGACAGACAGACAGACAGACAGACAGAGATAGACAGACTGACAGACAGACTGAGATAGACAGACAGGCAGACAGACAGACGGATAGATAGACAGATAGATAGACAGATAGATAGATAGATAGATGATGGATAGATAGATAGATGGATAGATGAATGGACAGATGGATGGATGGATGATGGATGGATGGGATGGATGGATGGTGGCTGGACGGACGGATGGACGGACGGACGGACAGATAGATGAAGAGACAGACAGACAGATAGATAGACAGACAGATAGATAGACAGACAGACAGACAGATAGATAGACAGATAGATAGACAGATAGATAGATAGATAGATAGATAGATAGATAGATAGATAGATAGATAGATAGATAGATAGATAGATAGATAGATAGATAGATAGATAGATAGATAGATAGATAGATAGATCAAAGTATACCATAAGAATGAGAAAAGGCATAAAAGGGCAATTACTTGCATCTGAGCATTCAGAAAAGTCTTACAGAAAATAGGCCATTTAAATAGGCCTCGAGGAATGAGGGTGCTCTAACTGATTGGTGGTAATGATGGCAAAGAGTCCATTAGGAAATCTTTATAGAAAGTATTAAGTGGTGCTAAGTTTCAAAGTCAGGACTTCTCCTGCAATGCATTCTATATTCTTCCACTCACCACCTTTCTGGCTTTCCTAGACTTCTCATTTCTTACACCTTAAGACAATTAACTCTCCAAGTCTTTATTACTTAGAATTATATTTACCAAGTATAAAATGCTCCAAGAGCTACTGAGAGCTGTCCATGATCTCGCCTAAGTTGGCTGCTAATATCCTAATTGTTAGCTCTAGCCAAGGAGTTTCCATATAGTTTATCCTCAGACAGAAAAAAGTCCTTCAGAGTAACAATTCATATGCAAATGGAGCTACCAACACGAGAGAGAACGATTAAAAAAAAAACCCTATTACAAATATATTTGATGCTTTAAGGTATAACCCAAACCAAGAAGGATGATAAATATGCAGGCCATTTGCATTTCAGGGCAATATTTTTTTTTTGCTTTTTGGGTCACACCTGGTGATGTTCAGGGGTTACTCCTGGCTCTTTATTCAGGACTTAAACTCCTGGCGGTGCCCGGGACCATATGGGAAGTGGAGGATGGAACCAGGGTTGGTTGCATGCAAGGTAAATGCCCTACCCACTGTACTATCACTCCAGCCCAGAACAATTTTTTTCAATGTCAAAACTTATTTAAGATTATGAAGTAAGTCTACGTGAAATGTTTCTACTAAATAGCTTGACTGTTGAAAAACACAGTGTGCTATAGTTATGCCATTTAAGGTTAACTGTAGGATTTGCATCGTGTTTTAAATCATGATATACTTTAGGTGCTGTGGTCCAGCAATGCAACCTAAGTTTAGAAATGTCTGCTAAGCTGCCTCTTTCAAACCTATCTGTGCATTTCTAGATGATGTGAGGGGGAAGGCCAACTTGAAAAGCTCTCAGGTTCTGTGCGGCTCAGTGCCAAATGACCTCCCTGGCTCCCATGGACCCCCCAGCTCTGAGAGGCCCTAAGCAAAATTTTCACAGGCCTTAAATTAATAAGGAGAACTATTATTCATTCATTTATGTTGGAAGTGTTGCTCTAGTGTCTAGTGAAGTTTAATTGTCCTTATTTACTAAGAAAGCAATCAACAGCTGCTTGGGAGTTCTGTGTACCCTGAAGAGTCTGGGACCCACAAGCAGTCTCCCCTTAAGGGTGATCAGAAGGGAACTATCATCATGCTGGGGGATCCCCTAAATTCCTCAACAGGAAAATAATTTCTCTTAGACCTTCCAATTTCTTCAGAGAACACCATCTCCCTTAGCTTGCCTCAGGGATAGATGTCTAGCTGCCAACAGTTAGTTGAAAAGCAGAAATATTTCTTTTGGGTATTTCATTTCCTCAAATGCCTTTACTCAATACTACCTCTTACTTCTCTTTATAATCCTAAAAAAATTTTCCTCAGACTTTCCCAGGTTCTAGAAAAATAGGAGCCTCTTCCTCAGCTGAGGTGTTTTGGATAGCAGCATACCCTCTTTCATCCCTACAGTCTGTCTTCCACCTTCTAGAAATATGTACTCTCTCACCAAGCATGCACAGTTCACTATTTCACAACAGCTTGGCTTACCTCACGCCCTCACGAAGGAAACACCCCCTATAGCCACTTTCCATCCTGACTCTCCCTTGTCACCACACCTTTAGTCTTTCTATGACATGCATCCTTGGCCCTGTTCTTGCTCGTGTGCCTGCTATTGTCTTGATCCCTTCACCAGAATTCAAGATCCAGGAGAGCACAGACCTTGCCTGTCAACTCTGCGTAGGTCATCTGATCTCAGGCACCTGGGTAATCATTGACATTCAATGACAGTGAGTTAAATACAAACATCACTCCGGTTTCCATCCCACACACTTTTGAAGTGGCTTAGGAACATATCAAAGAATATTTTATCCAAGTATGGAAAATGTCTCCCTGTCAGTCTCCCATGTCCACGTCCTCCCACCCTACCCTCCTTCCATCCTCATGGGCACCCCCCACCTGGCTCTGCCTTTGTCCTTTATGGCCCAAAGAAAAGAAAGTCAAAGAGAGGGTGACCCTGTCCCCATGGCCAACAGCAATCAGAGCAGGCCCTGGCGGCCGGCCAGGCCATGGATGCTGACTGCTGCCTGAGCCCAGCCTAGGAAATATGCAGCGGCAATAAAAGCCACGGTCCAGAGAGCAATTAGAGACTGAGGCCCAGGTGTCCCTGGAGGAGCTGGTTCATATTTATAGGAACACAGAGACGCTGGCTGGGGGCTCAGCCCTCCTCCTCGGCCTTGACTTGATCACAGCAAACAGGCCTGATCCAGAGCTTTCCTCCAGCCGCTGGCAGCTGGCTGGAAAGTGAATGTGATAGTAAATACATGTTGCTTTGCCTGTGACCTGACAAATCAGATTACCTGCCGCATGCCCACACCGGGGCTGTCCCAGGAAGCCATTTGAAATCAAGCTCCCCAGTGGACCCCTATTTGCTTCTGATTGTGTGCTTGGGGGTCTACATTACTCAGAACACCATGCAGTCCTGTAGAACAGAATTCTTTTATTTCATTTTTGGTCCCAGTTCTCTAGGAGCTTGCTTCAGCCTTGTTCATGCGCAAAGCTCAAATATTCTCATGCAAAAGCCGTATTTACAATTGCAGCAGAATGGCCATTTAAAAAAATTATAAAGGATGACCTTGCTGCTTCTGGAATCTCATAAAAGTTTCCAGGCTGCTCCTCCCCAGAGCAAATAAGGGTGTTGCAGTGGCTGGTCCCAGGCAAAGGTCCAGCAGGGGCTATCACATTCCTGCTGAAGCCACTTTCCTTCAGGCTCCAACACGAATTCCTCTGCTGTGTGGCTGGTACTTAACTCTGGAAGTGCTGCAAAGCTGGAAGCATTCAGGCCCACAGTTGGGGTAACACAGAGAAGCAAGGAGAGATGGGAAGGGCGTAAAGAAAAGAGGCAGCGTTGATTGAAAAATGCTGTGCGTAAAGGGTTTTTCATTAATTTTCTCATCCAAGCTTTGTAGCTTCCTCTCTTGCCCCCACCCCCCATTCCTACATCACCACCAGGAACTTTATTCCATGTGCCTGGTGCTGAAAACATTTGTGGTGGACATTGCTAATTTTCTGGGAATATAGAATATACTATTTAGTATTTTTTTCCCCAGTGACCTGTTTAAAAGTGGCCAGGTAATGTGAATGAGGTCACTGAAAGGTAATGAACGTGGTCATGGATGGGCTTTCCGAGAAACTGTTGTTTTATTCTTTTTTTTTTAAGTCATACTGTTCTACAGAACTGAACTTTGTAAGGGTAGGGGCCAGGGGTGGACAAAAGACAATAGTGGAGGGAAGTGGGAAGTCTGGGAGAGGGTGTGGTGTTGGAACACTGTGTGCAAAAAGCCCTATAGCAGCAGTATAGGAAATCATGGTGCCCCAATGAAAAAAAATTTAAAGACACACAACCCATCCCACTGACCCCCCAAAAAGTGGGGGCATATGCTGGATGGGAAAGAGAGCTTAATGTGCTACCAATCCCAAAATTACATGCAAAGGTCAGAGGTCAATAAGCACAACAAGGTCCCCCAAGCACCCCTGGAGATAGCCTGAAAATAAAATAAACTCATGCTTGGCTGAATGAGAAGGTATCCTTTTCCCTTTTCCATTCTTCCTCCTTAGAGTGAGGATGGGAATTTTAAAGAAACAGGTCTATCTTGTAATCAGAAGGATAAAAAATGGTAACACTGACAAATGTTAAGAAATTGAGGCATGGATAACATGGTGGAGCTGTCTCCTCAGTGCCTAACCTGGAGCTGTCTCCTCAACGCCTAACCTGGAGCTGTCTCCTCAGTGTCTAACCTGGAGCTGTCTCCTCAATGCCTAACCTGGAGCTGTCTCCTCAACACCTAACCTGGAGCTGTCTCCTCAACACCTAGCCTGGAGCTGTCTCCTCAACACCTAGCCTGGAGCTGTCTCCTCAACACCTAACCTGGAGCTGTCTCCTCAATGCCTAACCTGGAGCTGTCTCCTCAGTGTCTAACCTGGAGCTATCTCCTCAGTGTCTTACCTGGAGCTGTCTCATAAATGCCTAACCTGGAGCTGTCTCCTCAATGCCTAACCTGGAGCTGTCTCCTCAATGCCTAACCTGGAGCTGTCTCCTCAATGCCTAACCTGGAGCTGTCTCCTCAATGCCTAACCTGGAGCTGTCTCCTCAATGCCTAACCTGGAGCTATCTCCTCAATACCTAACCTAAAACATGCAGAGTCTCAGAGCTGGCACCCAGCTCTCCCTAGCTCAGCTGACCATGAGGCCCCCAGGAGGAAAGATGGATTATGGTAGTGGGCCCATCACCTCTGGGGGCCCAGAAGTAGCCAGATGAGACTCGCCCACCACAATAGCCACCATTTTCGCTGCCCAGATGCTGCAGCACATCAGAGACCTCCCAGGAGAGTCGCTGATCTCAAGATCAAATTAACAGAGTAGCTGAGTTTGAGCCCAGGTAGGTGGCTCCCAGAAGCGGAAGTCACTGGGCATTCATCAGATGGAGCTGGGGCCACCCCTTCCCATCTCTCTATCTTGTCTCAGAGCCCAGTGGCCCCGCCCAGGAACTGCCCCCGGGTCAACCATCCATAGCATGCAGAGCCTCAGACGCAACCGTAACCAGGAGAGCTGGCATCCAGCTCTCCCCTAGCTCAGCTGACCATGAGGCTCCCCAAGCCGCGTGACTGCTTGCAGCTGCGCGGTCCATCAAACTAGTGGAACCAATCATATCCTAGAATATACTACATTCAACGATGTGTAGGAAAGGTAGGCGGGAGGGAGAGATAGAGAGAAAGAGAGAAAGGAGATATAAAACCCGCTATGGATGAGGGCTGGGGTAGGGGGGAAGGAGGTGGGGACAATTGGTGATGAGAGATGGGAATGGGTGGAGAGATGGGTGTTGGAACACTGTAGAACCAAAACTCAAACATGAAAATCTTGCAATTGTATATCTAAAAGTGGTGTAATAAAATAATAATAATAAAATACCTAACCTGCAGCTGTCTCCTCAATGCCTAACCTGGAGTTGTTTCCTCAATGCCTACCTTAGCTGTGTGCAGGTTCCTTGTGGCCGTGAAAAATAGCCATTCCTTTTTTTAGTGGGAAGATTCTAATTTGTTCCTCTGATACCACTCTACTATGGCAGGTTTCTGTATGATCCACTACCCTTGAATACGTGTGGGACCTGTGACTTGTCTCTATCCGATAGAACATGGTGATGGGAAATCACTCCCAACACTGTTTCCCAAGGTTTTATGTGAATAGAAGTCAACAGTTGACTTGCTCTAAAGACGCTCCATTCTTACTTACTAAATAGGCAACCATGGTGAGGAAGAGACTAGAAGAAACTACAGGTGGTCTCTAGGCATTTGGGGGAGTCTCTACAGACTCCAGGTACCTTTTAGGAAACTTCAAGTGGCCTTTAGGACATGAAGGTAACCTCAGTCAATGTGAAGCTGCAAGTCTTATAGCTGCAAGGACAAACATTCTTCCAATTGCCTGAAAAAGTTTGGCAGTCAAGTCTCCACTCATGAGAACACAGCTCCAATTACGTTTTGTGAGAATTGAAAGAGGGGTCACTAAGCCAAACCATGACTTCCGATCCATTAAAACAACTAAATAATAAATACACAGTTTTAAGCTAAACAAATTTGTGGCAGTTTTCTATATGGTTAGTTTTCACATATGTGCCACCAAATTAGTACATATTTGTAAATATAATAGTGATACTACAGTTTAGCGCAACCTCCCAAAAGTATTAAAGGGTTGAAACTTATTCTTGGAGAAAAATGGAAGATCAGGAATTTATGGCATATGAGGATAAAAGAGAAACTGAGGTTTTATTTCTCCCGATAGAAAAAAATATATTTAACTCCTGAATATATAGTTGTTTTGACAAAGAATATAAGTTACTAAGGACTAGAGTGAAAAAGGATGATGAATAGCACTTTGGGCTAAGTCTTTTACTGAGAGAATGGTAGAAGAACAAGATATGTTTCATAAAATATATATGTTAAAATTTTTTCATTTTGTAGGAAGTCATCCATCTAATTTACAAATACCATTTAGCATCTCTTCAGATCTGACCATGTAAAAATCTCCATATCAATCACCTCACTGTATTATCTCTTTAACACCATAAGCCATCCTGTAATCTAAGAATAATTATTACTCCCACATGACATATGAGAGAACGGAGATGAGAGAATGAAGTGTCAGATCAGTTGGTGAAAAAGTTCAGGCGCCAGAGAGTGTGATTCCATACCCAAGGCATGGATGCTCATATGCTATTCACTTCATTGTAAAATATAGAATCAAAAAATATAGTAATCATAGAGGGAGATGACATCCCTTTACACTCCAAACACTTGAGGTTACACACGAACTTCTAAATATTTCCCAACAGCAAGAGTTATAACTACACCTATCAGTGACATGTATCCTACACTTTTGTTTGTTTGCTTTTAGTTTAGCTAACTGGCTGCACATAGTTTCTCATTATTCAAGAAATTAGTTGTTTCTATTCAATTATGTGGATGTGCCCCACTTTATTAAATTCTTGAGGTGTATTCTATTTAGAACAATAAATAATAAAGTATTCCTAAGATAAACAAGGACTTGAGCTTCCAGATTACCCAGCAATTTAACTTCTTGGAATATATCATGAAGGTCCAAAAACCAAATGGAGAAAAGATGTTTTCACCACTATGCTCCTTGCAGTACTATTCACAATAACAAAAATCTGGAAACAATCCAAGTTTCTAAGAATATACTACTGGATAACAAAAACTATGGCACGCAGGTCATACCACTCTTTAGCACTATGAGCCATTCTGTAATCTAAGAAGGTCACTTGCCCTGCATACGCAATCAATCAGGGTTCAATCCCTGGCCATCCCAGATGAACTCCCAAGCTCCTCCTGGAAGGATCCTTGAGTACTTAGGAGTAAGCCTGACTAATACTAGGTGTACCTGCACCCACCCCCTCAGAAAAGAAAAGAAATTATGCTACATGTTCATAATGTGATATTATTTGGCCACAAGAAAAGATAACATCACAAAATTAGCTGCTTACATGGATGGCTTGATATAAAGAAATATAATGGTGGATTAATGGATGCTCAGAGACAATGGAAGCAAAAAAAACAGAACTGGTCTTCAGTAGGAAGGATGCAACCTGGTAAAATGGACAGAAAGGACAAGGAAGGGCGGGAACTATGGTGAAGAGAAATGCTCAAGCAGGAGAAGGAGCAGGAGCTGAAAGGTACTAAGGTGTTACACACGAAACCCTATCAGTAACAGCACTGCAGACCACACGGCTAAAGGTTATTAAAAATGCATCTTATAGAGGCAGACTGGCGAATGGCAGGGAAATGGGAGCGTGGAGTGAGGAGGCATTTGTGGAAGCAGGTGGACACTGTTTGAACCCCAGAACCCCTATTATGAACAACTTAATTCACAGTAGCTAAATAAATAAAAATAAATAAAGCAGCAATTATCATCTTGAAGCATGAGGGTTGTTCAGTCTTTATTTCCCCATACTTTGAGTGTAGGGTAAAATCTCCCAGTGGTGTGACTAAATCATAGTCATTCCTCAGGCTAGTAACACCCTACACCCTGCAGCCTCTAGCCCAAACATGCCAGTGAGATACTTAGCAATGAGAAAGGGAGACCTACTCCTTCCACAGAATGATCCCTCTCACAAACTTTCTTGTGGGTCAGATTTTCCAACTGTGACACGAGGGACTATTTGCCCTTAGAAGCCCACACTTTTATTGTCATCTAGAACACAGCAATAAAATTGAAGCCTATTCTTTGGTGAACTTCCCTGGTGTTTGGGTTTCATAGACTTCCTCGTGGCCAGATCCTCAGGCCCTTTTCTATCTTTCTAGTAGAACACAAGGGCCTGCACACAGTCGCTGGTATGAGCCCACAAGGCTATCTCCCACCCTCTTCCTTCCTATTGATGCTCACCATAATTTCAGACATTTTCCAGATGCTCAAGAGAACAAATTGTTTCAAGCCCAAAATCACACACATACAAAATGTGCTTTGTTTCTTGAGGTAAAAATAACCAAAATATTTATTTTTTAATTTTAGTGGCATGACCACAGTGAGGCAGGAAAATGAGTTTCTCAATCCCTTCTGCTGCAGACAGACTTCGAACAGGAATGCTGGAATCGGATATTGGGCTGGGAAGGGGACTTCCTAACAATGAAAATAGTCACAAGTGCCAAACACTGACTGGGCAGTGGGCCAAACGCTTTGTAGAGATTCTTTCTTTGAACCTCAGCACCATCCTATCACGTGGAGACACTTGTTAGAGCTATTCTGCAGTTGGGGTGACAGAGGTAATAATATTCCAAGGTCAAAGAACATTCTTTGACATTGAAGCTAGAGGAGACGTTAAGTCCATGGAGGGCTTAGACTCTTCTCTGAACTCCAAAAGTCACTGTGAAGACGAGAAGAGTTATACAGGCTCCTAATCACTCTACTTTTTTTAAGTATTTTATTATACCACCGTGGATATACAAATAAAAAGATATATAATTATAAAGTTCTTATGTTTGGGTTTGGGTCATACAGTGTTTCAGCACACCGTCCCCTCCACCAGTGCCCATCTCCCACCACCAACGTCCCCGGCTTCCCCTTCCCCCCCAGCCCTGCTCCATGGCGGTTCTTTATTTCTTTGCCTTTCTCTCTCTTTCTCTTTTCCTTCCCTCCAGACTATGGATTACAGAACATACATTAAAATTCTATCTTTGCCTCTATTTAATGCTCAGTTTAGGTTGGCTTATACCCTCTCGCTATTATTAGCACCCTCTTCCTTTTTCTGTCTTTCTACCTAACTCTGACTCCCACCTTTTTGATAATTTCCACCTTGTTCTCTTTTTTTTTTTCTAGTGGGCAGAATAACAATCACTTCCTTTCCAAATACTCAAACTCTCAGGACCTGTGACTGTGTAGCCTACATGGCAAAAGGAAATCACACAGTTCTGATTGAATTAAACACATTTAGAGGGAGGCACTCCACGGTTATTCAGATCTAATCACTCAGCTCCCTAAAAGTGAATAAATGAGGCTAGAGATGCGGCTCATGAGACCGGGCACATTCCTTATGCGTGTGGAGTCTGAGTTCAGCAACAAGCACCACCAGGTATGGCCCGGCCTCCACCCAGCATGGCCTGACCGTGTCCTGCCTCTCAGCCCCTTTCTCAGCTATAGAGTGAGCTAGAGGATAGAGAAATGATGAAACGCTAACCTTGGAAAGCAAGCAAGACTTTGAACCAAGGAAATGTCAGCCCTCAAAGCTAAAAACGACGAAGAAATGGATGCCCTCAACAGCTTTCAGAAATGAATGAACCCCAGCCAATACCTCGCTTCTTTGCCTATTGAGACCCTCTTGACTTCTCAGCAACAGAACTGTGGAGTCATTCCTGTGGCTTTAACCACCAGCTGTGGTCATGTGTGGTGGCAGCCACAGAAACTCAGAATCCTCCCGCTTCATTCAGAGCACCCCAGGGTTCCATATTTTGAGCTAGAATTCAGCATGAGAGTTCATTTGGAAAATAAAACAAAAAAAGATATTTCTTGCTTTTAAAAAAATCATTTAAGCCAATTCTTCTGCATCCTGTTCTTTCAGAAGAAATCTGGTGCATTCCCTGTAGTCAAATTGTATCTCAGTGTTTTCCACGCTCGTCCTAGGAGTGTGACAAGCACCTCCTCTGGTACACCAAGAGGTAACAGCACTGGTACACCCAGGGCCACATCTGTGCACTTTGCCCCATGGAACACATGCTGAAAGCTTGATTAAATCCTTGTCACTCAGCCATTCAACAAATAATCACCAGCATGGACCAGGCACTGCACCAGGAATCGGCCAAGCGGGGTGAATGCATGTGGGTCCCACTGCTGGCAACGGCAGTAGCAGCAGCTTGATGAGTGATGAGTGCCCTGGCACGCAGAATGAAAGAGGATACAGAAGGGCTGCCTCATGCAATCCTGGGGACCAGAAAGATTTCCAGAGGAAATGACACCTAAGCAGCAGTTTGAAGGAAGAATGAGACATGAACAGGACAAGAAGGGAAGGGAGAGTGTTCTGTGCAGAAGGAATTGCAGTGCTAAAAGGTAGCAAGTATAATTTGGAAAGTTCCATGAATTGAAAATTGATGAAACAGAGGAGTCTAGGAGATGATGGTAGGAAAGGTGACATGGAAGATCAATAAGCACAATGGAGCTTGTGAGCTGAAGTTAAGACTTCATTTGAGTTTGTTTTTCATGAATGACCATTATCTGATGACAAAGGAAAGCATAGGAATATCTCTCTAAATTGACACCTAAAGACGTCAAGCACACATCCAGGAACGAATATAATATATGTCCTCTCATTCAGAATTTGGTGGCCTGATTAGTATAATTCAGGTGCAAGCAAAGAGCAAAAAGACCAAAAAGGAGGAACTGGATGGGTCGGTCTGGAAGGAATAAGAAGGTTCACAAAGCCAGTAAAGACTGAAGTCTCAAGGGATGTGTACAAAAAGGGCTTGTCAAATTATCGCTTTTTCTCTGCAATTTTTTATTATCATACACCTAGAGTCTTAGGAATTCATTGTTTCCCTGCAGTGCCTTGAAATCTCTATAAACTCATACCTATCTAATTGGTCTTTTGTTAATAATGCACCTTCAGGTTTAATTAGCTTTCTAAAAGTATAAGGCAGAAATTGTTTTATACTCCCAGTAAGCAGAATACCAGGTTTACTTAACAATTGCAAGGAGTTGAGACTTCAGTGGATTGAATTATATTTGGCTAAGTCAGTCGCGGATATTCTAATAAATAATTAGCTTTCATTCACCTTCCCATACTCCCTTGCAGCCAAGAGTAAACATGGGATACAGCCCTAAATTTAAAAAATTCTCATTTATTGTGTATTAGTATATAGTTAAAAGAGAAGATGAAATATTTTTAATTTTTTATTTAATTCAAGAACCATGATTTACAAAATGATTGGTAGTTGGGTTTTAGGCATACAATATTTGGCCACCAACGTACCACTAGTGTCAGCTTCCGCCCACCACCAACCCCAGTGTTCGCTTGCTTCCCTCCCATCCCACATATACTCCACCTTGACAAGCACATTTCAAAATTCTGTGATAGTAGTTTAGATTTCATGTTTTCAGTGTTGAGTCTGCACTATGAATATAGTTATACCACTCACCCACATCACCTATATAACCAAGGCCCCTGATGCCTGTTTCCCCCATTATCTCTCTTTCTCTTCTTACTCCCCCCTTGATTTATTTCCTAAGAGAAGATGAAATCATACAGTTTACTGCAACACAGATGAAATGGAGTGGTATCAGATTAAATGAAACAAAGCAGAGGGAGAAGACAAATACCAGATAACTCATCTGTGAGACGAAAAAGAAAATAGACAGTATCCAATGATGATAAACATTTGACCTTCTATTATAAAATTCAGATTACTGAGTTGAAGGGTTGGGTAATGATTAGGTGTCACAGTTATTCAAGGAAAAATCTTTAGCACTCTAAACCCCTGCCTCTGGTATAATTGTACCATTAAATACTGTTGTGATGTCTGGAGGTGTGACATTTACCTTGCACATTATAAAAGAGGCAACCAATAGAAGAATCAATAATTTATATACCTATAGAAAAATGAAAGGATGGAACAGTGTCTATCACCTTAATAACCAAATCAAGCTATGGTTCTGTTTAGATTACTCATCTTTGGGATAACCTATTATGTTAAATAATGAAACATCTTTATTGGTTACACTAGTTGTTTTCAATCATGACTCCCTTCTGACTTTATTTCCTTCTTTTTACTCCCACATCATCCTACCACTTGACTACACAGTCTCATGCCATGTTTTCTTCCCCCACCAAATACATGATTTTTACTATGCCACTTGGGAATATACTGGAAGCACACAGAGGGTCATATGGCTTCACATGAGAAACGCTGACTTAGACTATTAACCAGTTATTTCTAACTTACAGTCAAATGTATCCTAAACACAAAGATATTTCCAGTAAGAGGAACTCCTTTCTTCCAGCCAGATCACTATCTGCTAATACTTTCCACAAAGTGGTATGATATGACCAAATAGTCACATGAAAACACAATCCCTGTTTTCCTGGGAGCAGAAATCTCTTTCTTCCAATTGTCTCTTCCCAGTGATTTTTTCCTTAGCAGAAGGATGCTTGGTCTTCTGACGTCAAGTCTCCAAATACCACCTATGAACTCATTTCCATTTTTATTTAGCCAGTTCTCTATTCAACGTAGTCCCTCTGAGGACCTGGATGGTTAGAGAGGTTAAACTTGTCAAAAACCAGACTCAGATTTTCCTTGGCAACCTAAAAGGTAAGCTGTCACCAGCTCTGTCAACAGTCAGAGCAGAAAAAGAGCTATTTACTAATCTAGGACCTTCATGAGTCACAGTCTAAACATTCTATGAACCTTCCTCTGGCAAGTCCTACCCTGCCCCTGTCTCTGGAGAGAGTGCTTCCCACCCAACACCACTTCAACACAACAGACTCTTGGCCTTTGGCTGTCTAATTTTTGGGCTGAACAAGTGGTCATGTTATTAATGACTCTGAGTCATCATTTAGGACATTCCATCTAGAGTGTGTATGTGTTGAGTGGAGGGGGGTGGAGGTCTACTGCACTACAGACCAAAATACGTGGCTTCTTATTGCATCCCTTTCCAAATACAATCTGTTTCTTGAAGAACAAGTGTTTGAGTCCCTGATCCTCTTGTGACTCTCCCTCTTCAATATGTCCTGTTTCTTGATGTTGATCTTGACTGGAGAATTCAACTATACCCAGATAGAGCTGTTTGTGCTAGAGGCAAAGGAATGGAAGAGAGGAATGCTGGACCTTTTATTTCAGATAAGTCATTAATTAGAAATTTTCATCCTTGTTTTAAATTTCTGATCACTCTCAACTTATACAGAAAATGTTTCTAACCTTATTGAGAAAAGAAAAATTTCAAGCTTCAATGACATTAATGGAAAGTTTTACTCCCTATCAACTCCTACCATGGGGTTGTATAGAACAGCTTAGCAGTTGTTTCTATCAAACAATGTATCTTTGCTAAGGGTAGCAGCATTTATGAGTCCCTTAACGCCTACTACTTCATTAATGTGAATGATCATTATGATGTAAGTAGTCTATTCTTGTGTGAGGAACCCCGATAATACTACAAGTTCTGGGAAAGTGTAATCGGTATCATGTCATCCACCTCTGAAACATTTCTTGACATACAGAGCTGTAGACAATCATACAATAGAGCAGTAGAGCATCTATTATTATAATTAAAGTATTGGTTGAGATACAGAGATAAGACCACATCCAACAAATGCATAGTACCAAAATTGGTCTTAAGTCATTAGACTTGAAGACAAGGGAGTATAGGACTGACTACAGCAATGATTCTGATATGCTTTCAATCTGCATTATTGACTATATCAATACCTCAAGGATATGAACCAAGACACTTTTCTGTCCAACAATGGGCAATCTAATTTTTCTTCTCATGGCTAAGACTTCATTGAGCATCAACTGGGTGGTTCTGTTTGCAGACCTCCCATAAGACTTTGAGTAAAATCAAGGACACTAGGAAAGACAGTCTTCCTCCAGCATCCTGGGGAAAACGCTATCTAATAGGGACAGGAGAGCATCAATGGACACAGTCCAGTCATTATTCAATAAGAGAGAATTTCAAGGTTCCGTCTTGAAATGACATTCATTAACAGTGAATAGGTGACATTTTGTGAATGAATAGGTATAGTGCTACTAAGGGTGCTCCCAGTCCACTTGACATCATAACACTACTAAGAGTAAGCAACAATTAGCTAGATCAGCAAAAGGAAAGAAGAAACAACAATGTCAAGTAAAATTTTCTAGTTACCAGTTAGACTCTAAGGGACTTTTATTTTTTTTTAAATTTTTTTTTTATTTTTAAAATTACAAAGATATACAATTAAAAAAGTTTATATTTGGGTTTTGGTCAAACAGTGTTGCAGCACCCATCCCGCCACCAGTGCCCATCTCCCACCACCAACGTCCCCGGTTCCTCCCCCTCCCCCAGCCCTGCACCATGGCAGGTTCTTGGTTTCTTTCCATTTCTCTCTCTTTCTCTTTTCCTTGCCCTCGAGACTATGAATTACAGAACATACTTTTTTAAAGGGTTGTCATGTGTATCTTTTGCCTCTATTTAATGCTCAGTTCTAGGTTGGCATTAGTACCCTCAACAATTGTCAGCACACTGTTCCATTTCTGTCTTACCTAGCCTCTGAATCCCACACATTTGTGATAATTTCCACCTTTGACAGGACCTCCTGATATATGTTTCACTTGATCTTGGATATTGGTATCATAATATGTACCTATATATTTATGTTATGCAGATAAATGCAGTCATTCTGTATCTGTCTCTCTCCTTCTGGCTAATTTCGCTCAACATAATCTCTCCATGTCCATCCATTTGTAGGCAAATTTTATAACTTCATTTTTCCTAACAGCTGCATAGTATTCCATTGTGTAGATGTACCAAAGAAGACTCTAAGGGACTTTTAGAACCCTATCAGGACCAAGGAGGAATATGAATAGAGGAAATTCAGCAAAAACCAGGTAAGAAATTGCTATGAGGGGAAGCCAAGGAAACTACTGATCCAAGGTCCCCAATTATCTAAGCTTTTGATCAATAGTTAGTCATTTTTGTAAGTTTGAATCTCTAAGTGGAAAAGAACTCTTCCTAACTTTGACTTGTTTCAGAGGTCATGGAAAGATGAGTTTTCAAAGTCACTTGTTTCAGAGGTCATAAGAGATTGAGCTTTCACAGTCCCCAAAACCATACTAAGTATTTAATATGAAAAAATATTATTAACAGTATTTCCATAGGAACTGAGAATCAAAGTCACTTTTTCTTATTATAATAAAATGATCTTCCCACCCCACTCTCGACAATGTTTGACCTCCAGGTTTGATGTGGCTCTTTGCCAATATTGATATACTACCTCAGCACAATCAGCACCCTCTGCCTTTAAATTATTATTGAGTGCTCTCACATACATTAGCCCTTGTCACTTGTCACTTATCACTTGTCTTCCTGTTGTTCATTGATTTGCTCGAGCAGGTACCAGTAACGTCTCCATTCGTTGGGAATGAGGTCCATTATTGTTACTGTTTTTGGCATATTGAATACACCACAGGTAGCTTGCCAGGCTCTGCCATGGTTCTGGGTTCATCCCAGGGGTCCAGTCTTGTTCTATGTCAGACCATCAACCATCCAGGGTCCATGGGGCAGAGCGCTGGGTGTAGACAAGTCTGTCTCCTGTCTGCCACCAGCCGACATAGCCGGGCACTGCAGCAACACTTCAGGGCAGTCCAACAATTCAAGGCAGGTATTTCCATAAATTTTCAAGCCATATATACACTAAGGCTTATCAAAAGCCCTCCCTCACTTGGATTTTGATCTTTTCCAGATGCAATTCATATTTCTGGTTGTATGTGTACGTTAGCTCTCCTCATCTCACTAGTCTTTGGACTCTGGTAAACGACTAAGCAACAGTTCATGGACACTGGCTTGAGTTTATCTGCTTGAGCTACTGGCTTCCTGCTTCCTTGATGGGAAGTTCTTGTCAGGTCAGGTCCTTCAATCAAGGCCAGGCCAACTAGCCTGCTGGCTTCCTGGTTGAACAAACAAAGCTCTGGGTTCAGACACCTAGCTCAGATCACACCGCCTGAGAAAAATATGTAGAGTTCAATGTCTGATGTTTTATGACCATTTCCAGTTATCAAAAATATCCATAATAAGAGTAATCCTCACAAGAAATGGTCCTCTGTCTCAGGTCAAAAGACAATAACAATATTCTTTGTGATATAAAATGGTTAGTATGGAAATCAACTTGAAAGCCAGGAAGTACCCTGCTCTGACAAACAGTTTCAACACTAAATTCCTCCAATCTGAAGAATGCTGAGAATAAATAAATTCTAAATTGGTTTCATGGTGTGAGTGAAACCATACACTGGTTTAATAAATCATATTATTTAAATAAATAAATCTTTTAGTATACAGCAATTTAAAAGTCAATAACCAGGATATTTTATATATTTATTATTAAATTGGTTTTTCAAACTCATGTTGTTGGGACCATGAGAAACAGGAAAAGAGAACGAACCTATTGCATGTACCAGTTTCTCGAAAGTGCTCAGGGCAGCACCTGCAAATTGATAGTCCCATTTGCCAGGTCTGGCACTGTCTGTCTCTGCCGAATCATCTCCCACTGAACCATAAAAATGTCAACTCCACCTTCTGGAGTGGTAGTTACCATAAAGACATAACAGCTCCCCTTTGCGGCCAATACACCCTTCTCTTCCCCACTTAGACCAGCTCGCCATCTATTTGAATTATATTTTCTTAGAGCTTTATGCAAATATCCTCTGCATATAATAATTTCAGATTACACTGTATTTATTTAATTATTTATCTATTTATTGCTTTTTGGGTCACACCTGGTGACACTCAGGGGTTACTCTTGGATATTTGCTCACTCCTGACAGTGCTCAGGGGACCATATGGCATACCAGGGATTGATCCCGGGTAGGCTGCGTGCAAGGCAAATGCCCTATGCCCTACCCGCTGTGATATCGCTCTGGCCCCCACACTGTATTTATTTAAAACTGATCGCGAAGCCTAGCATCCTGGATTCAAATTCTGATTTAACACTGAGTAGCCATGGGATTGGGGGGTTAAGTGGTTGGCTTTTCTGTGCCTCTGTCCTTATCTGTAAAATGGAAACAGTAACAGTCCTCTCTCTTTCATCAGTTGCTCTGATGGCCAACAGACTTCACAGGTGTTGAAATGTGTTACAGTCTCGATGCGCCTTTGCCACTGTTAGAGAAATTGATTTGCCAACATTGGAGAGGTGGTTTTCTATCTCCCTGGGTGTGTAAAAGAACTGATGCAAGCTGAGGATAGCTCTGTGCAGGTCCACAGTCAAACAGCTCCTCATAGACTTGTTTAGGACCAGAAAGAAAAGGTTCCTCCTGCTCACCACGTAAGAGGCAGAAGAAGCCAACACACTGGCTGGAAGGTCTTGTTTCCTCTCGCACACTTTCTCCTGGCACACGGGCTGTGTCAGAGTAGCCACAAACATCCACGTATTTATAAACGCACAACATTCACCTCTTTACTTACAAGCCTCTTGGAAAGTTGCTGGCTAAAAGCTTTCCAGATTCTGTCAAAGAAACAAGCTCCTATTGACATCTTGTCTCCATATGCCTTTGAAAACCTGTCCAGCGCCTCCTAATCCCTCACCGAGGGATGTTCTCTGCACTCGGCTCTTCTAAGGTTTCCACCGAGGGGTGTGGGCATTCTCAGAGAGCTCTCGCTTGTGAAAAATTCCCCTGCTTTGAGTCATGGCAAACTCTGAGGGATGTGCAGGCTGCCAACGGTTTCAGCATTTACATAAGCTCTTAATCAGCCTTCCAGCTCATTACAGTGTGACGTATCGATTACACTGCGGTCCGGGCAAAAGAACAGGGTCTTGAAGTCGGCTGTTTTGATTTAGAAGAGGAGCCTTGGGAAACTGCTTTGTGTTCAGTGCTTGACTCTCTCAGCAATATTACCTTCCTAAGCGCTAGGCCGAATTCTTATTTATTCCTTGTTTTAACTACATATGAATTGGCTTCTCATTAAAAGAACCCTTAATAATAAGTAAAATAGAAAATAATAAACCCCTTGACTGTATAGAGCTCATATCTGGACCAAGCAACAGCTGCTAATTAAAACAAAGAAGAAACGTGACTGCAGAGAAGCAGGCTGTGTGTTTGGGGGGTGGGGGGTGAGGACTGGGAGACACTGGTGATGGGAAATGTATACAGTGACAAAGAGACCAGTGTTGGAACATTATTTGACTGAGACCCAATCATGAATAATTTTGTATTTCATGGTGATTTCATAATTTTTTTAAAGAAAGGGTGGTATAAGTGTGCATAGCAGGAAAACATAAACTTAGTCACATCTGGGGCTGGAGAAGTTTTCCTCTAGGAAAACTTTTCCCACCTGTGATGTGAAAATTCTGGAGTGGTGCCTCCTGGCCTCCTAGATAAGCTCAAACCCTCTAGGAAAGAACATAAGAGGACAGTTTAAAGCAAGAGCAAGAACTATGGTGATAGAGATGACCAGTGAGCTAAACAAGTCTTTTCTTTAGATTTTTAGTTGTAGCTTTTGTTTACTTGTTTTTTTTTCTTTGGGGCTTAGGGGCCACAAACAAAGGTGCTTAGGAGTCCCATGTGCTGCTAGAATTGGAAGCCAGACCTCCTATATGCTCTCAGCTTGTTGAGTGATCTCTCTGGACCCTAAACACCTTATTCTAGAATCGTGTAGGGCCTCATGAGGTTGTAGCACAGTATCCAAGACATCATCATCCTCAAAGATATTTTCCCTCATATGAGTTATTTCTCTTCCATCATTTGCCAACTGTTACAGTGATCATTTTTCTAGTACAATATCTTCTCATTTACACCTACTAATTCAGTCAATCCTCACCCCTAATCCTATAAAGAATGTTCTGACATTGTGCCCTTTTCACAGATGAGAGCAAGTTCAAAGAGAACAATTAATTTGCCCAAAGTTCCACAGATGATATGAGAATACAGTCCAGGCTTCTCTTGGAAGTTTTTTCTTGTGGTGGTAGGTGGTAGCGATGATGGTGGTGGTGGGAATTGTACGTGAGCTTCACCAGTGGTGTTTTGGGATCAAACCCAGACATACAAGACACGTGCTCTATTACTGTAATAGCATCCCCAGTTCTGGGTTCAAGTTTTGATACTTCAATTTCTGCAATACTGCGGAAGGAATGACTTTTTTTTATTCTTCTTTGGGTTCAGAACCTCATGTGTGTGTGAGTGTGTGTGTGTGTGTGTGTGTGTAAAATTCTCTTTTCTCTCACTCTCCTGTCCACGCTTCCCCACCTAATGATCACTCACTCATCTTGGGCACTTACTGCAAGCCAGGATAGTGCCACCCACTTCACTCCTTGCTCCTTTCTGTCTTTTCCACAACATCCAAAGTAGCTACTGTTCTTGTCCCCCTCCCCACTTTACAAGCAGGAAAAAGACAATCACAGACAGTAACAGATGTTGCAGTGGAGCTTCTCACCCAGGCCTGACTGCAGAGTTCTGGTACGCCTCCACCTCCAGACTCATAGTTCTCCCTTGCTTGTCTTAGAAACGTGTTTCTTTTCATCTCCAGCCTTCACCCAGGCTATGTACTGCCCCGACCCACGGCCTAACCCTCATCTTCCCAGGTGCTCCCTCCTTGTCTGCCTGCAGGACCCTGATTCAGGCTCCACTGTGCCTGCTCTCTATGGCCTTCCTCACCCTCCAGCCCCCGCACTCACCACAGAATCTGGGCTGTTCCACTGCTTCTGTTTTCTCCTGCCCTGGGTGTGGCTCAAACTGCCCAGGCCTGGCCACATCCTCAGCACCTACATCTTGGCAGGGATTTGATCATTGTCAGGAAGTAAGTAGAGGAGACAGAAGTCAGGAGTATGTGCCAAACTCTCCCTTGGTTGCAGCCATTGTGCTTGACGCAGAGCAGGCCTCATGCTAATGTGCTACATCAATGGCCAAATGCACAGTCTGCTTCCAGAATTTATTATTTGGGGACTTTTTCTTCCTTCTCCATTTTTGTTTACAAAGTCAAAAAGGAGAAGACAGACAGAAGTTCAATGATCCAGAAGAAGGCTATTGATTTACAGGAAAGAGAGTATCCAGAAGTCTTAGGCGGCTCACAGCTAACTTGAAATCTGCCCTAGGCCTCTAACTGAGAGCCACGGCCACAAGCTCTAGGTGTCTGACCCAGAGCTCAGAGGCCGCAGCAGCAAGCCCCAGGCCTGGCCGAGGAACAGGCAGCCCCGGCAGGCACGGGAACTGACCCAGGCTGTGATTGTTCCTGAGCCGCAGGGACAGTGGCTGTTCTGGGCACTTCAGGGAAGTACTTGCTCCAAGAGGCCCTTCCCGCTATTGTGGTTCAGGCCAAGCCTGCTGGGCTGGCAAAGGAGCAGGTTGGCCTCTCCATGCCAAAGGCCTGCGCAGGGCACAGGGGGCAGGAAGGTGAAATGCAGGGGTCAGGTGGCTAGTCCAGTCAGGAAGGAGTCTGGAATGAAGCTTCTTTTTTTCTCAGATCCTGAGTGCCAGGAACTACAGGACTCTGGGTTTATTTCTGTCTGCTCTGGCCGAGACCCAGCACTGGTTGAAGATAAGCCAGATGCTGCAGTGATTTGGTGACAGGGATGCTAAGACTTTCCGGTGCCATGAAAGGATCAAAACCAGCCCCTCCCCTCCCTTTGCACTCGAATCTGCTCTTCCTCTTCTGGAAAAAGGAATAATAACCAGCTTGAGAGGGTAGGAGGATGAGCTAGGCCGAGATTGATGAACCTGTCAGGTACACAATAGCAGTGGGAAAATGCGAGTTTCCTTCCTTCTCCGAAGCAGCTGGACGGGTGGAGAGGGGGAGGTGGGGGAGCAGGGGGGGGACGTGGCTGGGCGGCAGATGTCACATTTCTCTGCATTCCTCCCTCTCACAGGCTGCCTGGCTGGGCACAGAGCCCACTCCAGCCTGAATTGTCCTGACAGCTGCCCGACCTCCGCCTGGCCTTGCCCCCTGACTCCTGTTTGAACCAAGAAAAAGCTTCCTTTGCTCCAGGCACCAAAATAACAGGCGTGATGCAATCCTGTCTCTCATGGCCACCAGCTGCAGAGAAAGTGTCCAGGTTTCCAGGCCTCTAGCCCAAGTCCATGCCAGGAGTACAGACCAATCCCCTCCCGGTGCCAAGTGTCCTGGCCAACTCCCCAGCCACCACGCCACCTAACAACAGCTCTAGCCGCACCTCATCGTGTGACTGAGACCACCGACCCAGTCCCTGAGCCCAGAGGTGTTGCAAGGGAGGGAATGCCGTTCTGAATCCTCCATGCCTGCAACCTAATTTTCCACAAGTGACAAGTATTGTTAATTTTGTGTCTGCCACAGTGGGAAGCCCTTTCTAGAACTTAACAGGAATTCACTTCATAGGTATCAGAATTCATTGAATTTTCAGTTGGGTGTGGTTTCTATCTCTATTTTACACCAGAAGAAACTTAAGTCTTCATTTTTTGTGACCCAAGACTATAGACGAGATGAGCTTAGGGAAATTTCGAACATTTGTAGACACCAAGTCTGTGCTTTTTGGCTTTTTCACCATGCCACTGACTCCTACACCAAATCAAACTGGTGGCATGGACCCCCTCAGAGATGCATTGCAACATAAAAGTTCCAGATGGGAACTCAACTTTTCAACCTCCGAACTAAGTCTGATGAGCAAAGCTGGGATCTGGGTGTTCTTCCAAAGGAAGGGGACAGAGGGTGTCAGCTCTCTCCGCTTGGTGATGGAACTGTGTTCCAGACTGCCTGAGTCCTTCTTTCGGTTCTTGGAGCCACCCGCTTCTAAGGCAATTTGTCAATGAAAAATTAACTTGGTTCATGACCACCTGTTCCCCCAGAGCAGTACGGCAGCCCCTGTAACTACCATTTCTGTGACACTACACTGTGTGTTAGAGAATCACACAGAATCACAGCCAACTATGGTAGAATGCTGACTATTTTCCAGGCTCAGCTCTAAGTCTTCTTCTCTGAATTGTCATCTCATGCCATCCTCAGAACAACCTTGGAGGAGGCATGACCATCCGCTGGGCTTCCAGGAAACTGAAACTCAAAAGAGCGATGCTGGTGCACCCAAAGTTGCCGGCCAGGGAAGTCAGTGGTGGCGAGATTCAAATCCAACGTGCCAAACTCTAACTCCAGGGCTTTTCATCACTGACTCTTCCCACTACCTCTCCTGCCCAGGCAAGGACATGTACCAGCCCCCTGTTGGTTTGCCCTTGCCCCAGTGACTGTCCATCCACAGGGACCTTTTTCTCATTCCAATCATCAATCACGGTTATCACTCGAGAGGTCAGGGAGTCGGGTCGCCCAGATAACCAGGCATGGCCTTTTGCAGCCAGTTGCCCACAGCCTTCCTGTGGGCTTCCAGAGAACATGCATGGAAAAGCCCTATCTTTGAAAATAAACTACTGGCTGAAGGAGGGAGCCCCCTTATTTATTTAGTCATAGGCCCAGGCATAAACTGGTAGACTGGCAGCTCTGATTATTTGAACTAAAAAGGCAATGCCAAGCACTCAGAATGAACAGGTTGAGAAATCTGAGAAGCACACAGACATCAGGGAAAATTCCATGAGTGGTTGCCTACACTGGGCGGACCCTAGGGCCCTGGCTTCCTTCTCGCCAGGATAGCTTGCAAGCTGCCACCCACTTTTCCCTACTTCTCTGCCCCCCCACACCCCCCTTCGGCCAGCACTAAGTAAACTGAAGTGCTTGAGGAAGAAGCCCAGGCCTGAGCAAAGAGGATTCCAATAAGGGGCAAGGGAGGGTGCGGAGGCCCTGGAACAGCAGGTCATTCAGGAGTCACTGACCTGCAAGCAGGGGCAGATCTCGCTGGCCCGAGGACAAAATCCACTAATCCTCCAGGGTTGTACTGCACGGTCTGAGATGCACAGCAAGTGATGAATTTCTCCAGTCAGAAGAAAGGCATTAGCTTGACTTTGTCAGAGAGCACTGCTGAGCCACCGTTTCTCAAGAACCATCCAGAAGTTACATCAACAGAGTTTGAACAATGGGAACATCCAATAAAAATGACTGCCTGGGGCCAGAGAGATAGTGCCTGGGTGAAGGCACTTGCTTTGCACATTGTTAATCCCCTCAGTTTGATCCTGAGCACTGTCAGGAGTAGCCTCTGAGCACTGCTGGGAGTGTCCCGACACACACACACACACACACACACACACACACACACACACACACACACACACACACACACACACACAGTAATGTTTCTCTGAGTCAAGTCCTGGCCCCATGTTTACCATTTTGCATTACCTACTCCCTGAAAATTGTTTCTAGCATGCATCTATAGCCTTTTCCATTCTACCAAATGAAATTTAAAATATACAACCAGGCCAGTACAGACTCTCCGACCAACACTTTCGTCCTCACTACAACCATGTCAAGAGTCCCACTTCCTACTGGCAGAGGACAAGCATTGACCTCACACTGTGTGCTTTGGGCACCACTGGTCACTCACCATTTGCTCAACTGTTTCTAGACATCTCTGAGTTCATGTTTATTGGCTTTTAATCATGCTGATGTAGCCACAAGGGTCTGCTTTCCAATCCCAGGTCAGCATTGTAATTCCTTAAGGTCCTAACTCACTTCTATGCCGTATGCTTTGGCCTTTTCCTCTACAATACAGAGTTAGCCATTTATCTTGTAAAGAAACCTTGAAGAAATATGCCTAGACTAACTGGGCATATCACAGTTGTTACTCTACCACAGTTGTTACTTTAAATTAGCCCATAATTTTTCCTCTTTTACTTCTCACATTAGGTAAAGAAAAAATTTGTGTGCAAGCATGTGTGTTCACGCAGTTCATCAATAATTGCTCGAGTTTTGAGGTGACTACTACAGTATCCCACCCGCAATGCAGAGCCTGGCAAGCTACCCGTGTCGTATTTGACATGCCAAATACCAGTAACAATTATAGACCTCATTCCCATGACCTGATGGAATGCTTTGAGGCTCTTTATGTTCCTAGAGCGGGTTGATGCCCATGGCCTATCTCGCATGTGACAGGACATATTGAGATGTTACTGGTGCCCGCTTGAGCAAATCGATGATATACAGGAAGACAGTGATACAGTGATTTTTAAAGAAGAAAATAAAATCCCTGCAGCCCAAATAATCTTACTCCCTGTAGGATTTACAATAATTCCACCTACAATTCCAAATTTTACCACCTACCTGTACTTTAAATGGTAAAAATAACAATAATAACAGAATGCCTGAAAGCTTCTCCTCTCCTATCTATGAAGACAGCTCTCAAGTGTACACAAAGAGAAGGCTGGGAACCCCATGATCAAATCCTTACAAAGCCTTTCAGTTCTCGCTCCACTTTGCTACATCTGTTGTCGCCAAGACTCTGGGTTCCCCAGCAAAAAAATACTATATATATATATATATATATATATATATATATATATATATATATATATATATGCAAATAAATGCAGTCATTCTGTATCTGTCTTTTTCCTTCTGGCTAATTTCTAATTTTACTCAGCATGATCCTCTCCATGTCCATCCATTTATAGTCAAATTTCATGACTTCATTTTTCTAACAGCTGCATAGTATTCCATTGTGTAGATGTTCCAAAGTTTCATTATCCAGTAATCAGTTCTCGAGCACTCTGGTTGTTTTCAGATTCTGGCTATTGTGAATAGTGCTGCTATGAAAATGAAAGTGCAGATGGTGTTTCTGTTGTGTGTTTTGGCCTCCCAGGGTTTATTCCCAGGATGACACCTGGTCCTTTAAAATATATGGACCTATTTCACTCCTAGCCATTTTTATCTCTCCTAACCCCACCCAAAAAGTAGGGGTGGATGGAGGATAGGGTTAACGAAACTGAGAAAGAAAAGCTTCCTACAAATATTTTAAAGAAAAGTAAAGCACATAGGTTGATCAATCTCTGTTATAGGCACTATGCATATATTCTCACTCAACTCTCATGATATCCTTTGGAGCAAGTACTCCATCACTGAAGGGGAAGTAGAGGAATAGTTGGTAATAGATAATTTGGATCTGAACTCTGGCTTAAATACTTAACTATGTGACCTACAAAAGTGGTTTACCCTTTCCGGAACAGTATTTTTGAACATTAAGTGACTTTGTTATTTCTGTCTGATTTTTATTCATGCACTGTGATTTATAACATGTTATTAATAGAGTTCCTGGCATACAATGGCCCAACACCACACCCACCTTCAATGCCAGCTTTCCTCCACCAATGCCTCAAGGTTCCTCCCCACCTCAATGCCTTGGCAAGCTCTTTTTTACTTTATTATTATCACTTGGGTTATAAATTTGCTATGATGTTACTGCTTTTGATGTACAGCTCCTCAAAGTGCTCAAGACCTTCCTTCAATGTCCTTGTGTTGTATCAGGTCATACCTTTCTACCCCACTCACTTCCTCCTTACTTGGCATTCTCAGCTGTATACATCAGGGCCAAGCATGTGCTGCCATTTTTTACCTTCCATTCCCTGTTTTGTGTCTCTTTTATCACAGATGAGTGATATCATCCAGAACGTATCACAATGTGCAATTGTGTTGAGATCTATAAGCAGGTCATGGGGATTAAGTGCCATGACCTTATCATGGCACTTTGGCAGATATCAAATGCTAAGAAAAGTATAAGGCACAGAGTAAACTTTTACTGTGTGATAACTACTAGCATCTTTCACACAACTGGAAACTTAAAAGTCAAGACACTTCCATTCATGCAGGTTTACTTGAGTGAATAGAATACATGCAGAAGCAGAATTTAAGTTCTGATCAATCTTCAGAGTCAATGGAAATAAATAAATAAATGTTCAAAATCAGCGAGTAAAGGTAAAAGGAGCCTGGGTCTTAGGGGGACAGTGATGGGACGTCTGGGAGCAGTAGGAGAGATGGGCAGAGGGAGCCGGACTGGGGAACTGGGCGTTTACCTATGGAAGCAGCAACAGAGTCCGCAAATGCAACCACAGTGCTTTAGGCCAGGTTGCCTGAATCCTGTCTCTTCCGACAGTGTTACAGACACTCAGGTGTGAGAGACCAGAGCAGAGAGGAGTGAGGAGTTATGGAGGCTGCATGTTTATGCAGAGCGGGTTTGTACACACGCCCTCCCTAAGGGCCAGCCCACAGAGAGGCATTGCTCCAAAACACTAAAGCAAATATGTCTGTTGTTTCTTGCCAGGCCCAAGTCTTTCAGTTCACAAAACATGGAATCCTGGCGCTTGGGAACCAAACAATCTTCAGGAGACGTTGCCAGCTGGGTCAGCAGGAATCGGGTGGAGCATCCAAAGACTTCATGGGACTATTATCAGCTGTCGGATTAATAGTGATTAATTTTCCTTTTTAGTGTTTGCTTGAGCATTGAACCTATATTGCTTCAGTGAATAAAAAAGAAGTTGTTGAAACAAAACAATTTTTTTAAAAAACTGCACATGGATCTCTGGGTTGTGGGATTATAGGGTTTCTGGGACTGCTTCTTCCCTTTTTTTCTATTTTACTACATTATCTGCTTTGAACATGCAATGCCTTCAGATTGTGAAGAAGAAAGAGCAAACGTTATTCCAATTCAAACAGAAAAATTTCAGGAGAGTGTTGAGTTCTCTCCACCAAGGACTCCCTACCTGCTGTCAGAACATGTTAAGGGTAGAATTAGGTAATGTCCTCCCTCTATGGAGAGGAAACCTGCCAAGAGGGGTGGCTGCCACTCAGAGATATCAGGCCCAGGTAATTCATGCCACCAAAATCAGCACACTAAGAGGTGGGTGCTTTTATTTTTACCACTGTTGCTGTCAACTGATTCACCTGTTATGTTTTACCAAGTGAAAACAAATGTGCTTCCGCCTGATCAAAATTCATGTTGTGTCAATTAACTCTATTCTTCAACCCAGGAAAGAAATGTTCAAGTTTCCTAGAGAGACCTTTGAGAGCTGTTGATTCAAATGGGAGCATATATGAGTTCCTTGGGAATACAATCGCTGCCAGGAAAGAGAAACATGAGCACAATGTCAATTCGCTGTTATCCTGTGTTTCTTTTCTAGAAAGAAGGAGAGGCAATAGGAGAGGAGAAAAGAAAAGAGCTGAAGAGAGGGAGGAGAAGGAAGAATGGAAGCAAGGGGAGAGGAAAGAAAGGAGCAAAGGATGAAGGACAAAAGAAACAAAAGATAAATGGAGACAGAGAAGGAAGGAGTGAGTTAAGGGCTAGACAATTAGAAAGAAAGCAATGGTATTATCAAGAATTAAGGCGGCATAAAAATGAATTCTTAGCAGCCTCCCACTTCCAGATGAGAAAGCTTGGTCCAAATAAGGTAAATAACTCGCTCATTCTCAAACAGCTATGATGAGAGAGACAAGGGTTCAAGCCAAGCGTCCCAGTTTCAGACTCCACCCACTTTCAGCTCCTCACACCCTATGTTCTGTTCGAGTGCTGGGGGCATGCATGGACCGCTCAGCTTTTTACAAAGGCCTGGACATTGGATGATGCTTTGGAAATATTCTTTCAAAGGTAATTCTCTCAAAAGAGGTGGATGCAACAAGCTGATAGAGAGGGTTCTGTCACTGAGGGTGCTTTCAGCTGCCAGCAACAAAAAATCTGCCTCAAACTGGCTTCCAAATTAAGGATTTTTTGTTGAAAGTGCAATCCTGAACCACTTCAGCGGAGGCTTGAGCCAGATGCTAAATATAGTCACCAACTGATATTAGCTCAGATTTTTTTTAAAAACATTATTAAAGCCTCATAATTTACAAAGTTGTTGCATAGTTGGGTTTTAGACGGACTATGTTTTAGCATGATCGTCTTATTCCCTTCACCAAGGTCCGCAGTTCCCTCCCACCCACTGCCTTGCTCAGACTTTTTGTATGCCATCCTCCTCTTCAGGAGTTCTAAGGCCCCTCCACCACTGTTTCTCAAAACTTTGTTTGCTTGAGAATGATAATTTAGAAAAATTTTTAAACAATGGGATTCCTACAACCTAGTCTTATCCCACTAAATCCCAGTCTCTAGGAACTAAGAACCCACTATCTCCTTTTTAAATTTTTAACTGAATTATCGTGAGATAGACTGTTACAAAGCTGTTCATGATTTTCAGTCATACAGTGTTCCAAAATCCATCCCTCCACCAGTGCACATTTCCTAGCACCAATGTCCCCTGTTTCTTTTCCCCCAACCCCCATCTCCCCTCTCAACCTGCCTCTATGGCAGACTCTCTCTCTCTCTCTCTCTCTCTCTCTCTCTCCCTCTCTCTTTCTCTCACTCCCAACTTATGCTCATCATGGCTTGCAATATGGTCATCATGTATATCCCTTTACCTAGTCCAGTTCTGGTCTAGCAGCTTGCAGTTCTGATCCAGAGTGGTCATTTTCAACTACCTTTGGGGCCCGGAGCCACAGCACAGCAGGTAGGGCATTTGCCTTCATGCAGCCAACCCAGGTTCTATCTCCAGCATCCCATATGGTCCCCTGAGCACTGCCAGGAGTAATTAATGAGTGCTGAGCCAGGATTAACCCCTGAGCATTGCTGGGTGTGACCGAAAAGGCAAAAAACAAATCAAAACCAAAAAAAAAAAAAAAAACAAAAGATATTTTGACATGTATCCCAACTGCCTTCTCCCCCAGCGCTTAAATCAGGCTTAGGAGCCTGTTCTTTCAACTAACTAGGCCAGGCAGTGTTCATACTCCTCGCAATTTAATAAACATGTGTTCCCAAAGCAAAAGCAGCTACCACAGGGGCCAGAGTGATAGTATAGTGGGTAGAGCATTTGCCTTGAATAAGGCTGACCCGGGTTCAATCCCTGGCATCCCATATGGTCCTCCGAGCACCGCCAAGTGCAATTCCTGAGTGCAGAACCAGGAGTTATCGCCCTGAGCATTTCCAGGTGTGACCCCCCAAAAGAAAAAAAAAAGCAACTACAACAGAGGGTACAGTGCTAATGAACTATAGTTTTTAAGGAACTGTCTTAAAACAAAACAAAGACTCAATAAAGCAGAATATAGATTAGAGACCTTGCTTGGCTCACAAAAGCAATAAATTTTACTACCTGGCTTATTACAAAAAAAGGTTTGCCAATGCTGTCCAGAATAATGAGGTCCTTGGAAGTTGGAAAAGAGGCAGGGGGTAGGTTTGAACAATTTATAGGGTTGATGAGCCAAGAATTCCTGGGAGCAAGAGTCTTCAGTGTTCCATCAGCTCCATGGAGAATCAAGCAAATAAAAAACAAAATGTGCTCAAGTTCTGGAATTCTATTTAAAAAAAAAATCTTCTCCAGGAGCTCTCCTAGAGTCCCTAGTTGGATTACACAATGACTAATAGTGACATAGCAAATGGCCAGCAGGGACACAGCACACACTCTTAAGAGAGGGTCTGCAGGGCCCGGAGGTATAGCACAGCAGGTAGGGCATTTACCTTGCACGCGCCGACCTAGGTTCGATCCCGGCATCCCATATGGTCCCCCGAGCACCGCCAGGAGTAATTCCAGAGTGCAGAACCAGGAGTAACCCCTGAGCATTGCCGGGTGTGACCCAAAAAAGAAAAGAGAGAGGGGGGTCAGCATACAATCTCAACTCTGACAGACACCAGACAGCTTTCACTATACTATGGGGGACACTTGAGGCCAGCTTGCTGTGGCTTCTTTCAAGGATTTACTTCCAACGATTGCACAAACACTAAGCAGCTAAGGATAAGATGCATGGAGAGCCATCCTGGGTGAGAGAGGAAAATTCAAAGAAGGGATCCCACTTCTTCCCAGATGTGTAACAGGAGAGAGGTTTCATCTAGAAGCAATAGCGTGAAAGCTGTGCTTCTGGGTGTCAGAGAGACCCAAGGACAAATCCTACCTCTGACCTGATTCACTCTACGGTTTTTTAGATCAAATCTCCCATGCCTAAGATGATAGCCACTAGCCCCATGCAGATATTTGAAGTTATTAAAAATAAATAAAATGAAAAAAAATGCATTCAATTCACTCAGAGTATCAGTTAGTTCCAATCCCTTTCTGCCTTTCTGCAACCCAAAATACATTCAAACTTTAGTTAACATGTCAACAAATGGTTATCAAATTTCAAAGTTAACCTTAATTCTATCATTTCTTAAATGGCTATAATAATCCTCAGGGTTTTCCCCCACAGTTTTATTGAGGAAGTGTGATTTACAATACTGTTAATGATAGTTTCATCATTCGCCACACAGTTCTAACATTGCAGCACCACCAGAGGGCCCACCTCTCTCCACCAAAGACCTAAGGACCCCTCCCATTTCCCCACATCCTCCATCACCCTCCCATCCTTCAGTCTGGCTATATGTTGTTTCCTTACTGTGTATTTTTTTATATACCACATAGGAAAAATATCATTCATTGCAATGAACATAGGTGTGCATATATGTTTTGAGTATCTATTTTCAAATTAATGTATTTTGAATTTTGTGTTTAGGGGATAGATGGTAAGAAGTGGAATCACTGGGTTGTATAGGAACATAAACACTAACACTATTGTCAAGCATGTTATCTTAAGAACACCACAATAGACATTCAAAGAAAATTGAAAAAAAATCCTCTGGACAGCCAGAGCACTACTCTATAGACTTAACTTCATGCTTTGCATGCAGCAGGCCCACGTTTCATCCCTGGCTCTATGATCTCCTGAGCACCAGTGCTACTTGGGCCATTTTGGGCATGACCGTACAAACCCAAACAAAGTAAATATAGAAGAAGACAAACCCCTATAGACTTGTTAGAACACAGGTTACTGGGAGGTATCTCTCACCTGAGTTCCTGCTCCAGTAGATCTGAGAATGAACCAGATATCCTTGTGTACAATAATTTCTGGATTCCAATAGATGCTGCCGTTCTGGGAGCTACATTTTGAGAATAACTTTTCTAGACAACTCTTTGTAAGCCACCACTGTCTCTTTTTGTTAGGGAGTTATTTCTTCAAGAATGGTGACCTCTCCTGAATCTAACCAGGCTCAGTTGGCCCGGCCTTCCAATAGGCTATTCCCACTACCAATACAAGCCCTTTTAACTGCTAGTTTCTAAACTTAATTCAAGCAGCTAACCCTGCCCAAAAGTTTGCCCCTCTATCCTGAATTTCCCTGTCATTTCTTCTTGTTGCTCTTATATTTTGCTTGTTTGTTTGCTGCAGTCTAACAGCTATTTGCTTCCCTGTATTTCCCACAGTGTAGGAGGTATTCCACTGGTGGTACCTAAGGCGAATTTTTGTGGTACGTTAGTACTTTCAGATGTCACATAGAGAAACAAACACTGAACCACAAGATAAGGGAGTCATTATTTTCAGGTATCTCCAAACACTAGTGATTATAGCAGGAGAAAACTTCAGTCTTGGGGCAGCTCTCTCTTCACCCTTTGCTAACTACCATATCTCAGAGATCCTGAGTCAAATAATGTCATCCTCATCACCATCATGTTCAGTGAAAACAATGGTAGCTTAAACTCAGAGTACATTGCCAGTGTTCTTGAACTTTACATATATTTCAATAAATTGATTTAGCAGAACCTCACACGGTAGCAAAGTAGATAGCAGCATGGTTCAATTCCCACCTCACAGATAAAGACACGAAGCACAGTGAAGTTGTGACTCACTATGGTCACACAGCTAGAAAGGAAGAGGTGGTACATTCTGCAGCGTGCTCTTAAATACAAGGAGGACAGGTGAGGATTGAAAATTCCTATTATTCTTTGAACCTCATGTTTTATGTTTGGTGTATATGATTTTCTAGCTTGCAGATGATAAAATTCTTTCTAATCTGCGTTCATATGCGGTTTTTTAAAAAGTGAGTCTAGCTAAGCAGAAATATTTCATGCATAAGAGTAGAGGGAGATTGAGTCAGCAGTTGTGAGGACAAATTGCATCGGTCTGATTCTTGGGAGGGGAGATTGAGCCTACACAGACTCACTTGGGGCCAGGGTCCTGTTGGTGTCACTCAGGGTCCAGACAGAGAACAGCTGGCATGCTCAAAGGCTTAACTGGAAAGAGCACAATGAAGGCAGAATTTCCCCCAGAGTCAGCCAGCACAAGAGAATGGCATGGGAAGTGACATGTCAGGGACAAGTCACTGAAGGAGGCTGTGAGCACCCTGGGAGTGACGCAGGGAGAAAACAGAAGTTCCCGTTGCTGGAGGAAGCTAGAGTTTAATTTTTTTTATTGCTTTTTTTTTTTTTCTAATTTTTTTATTATACCACCGTGAAACATACAATTACAAAGGTGTTCATAATTGGTTCTTGGTAATACAGTATTCCAGCACCCATCCCTCCACCAGTGCCCCATTTCCACCACCAATGTACCCCCCCCCTCCCGCCCCCCCCAGGCCGCCTTAATAGCAGGTACCCCAGTTTCCTCTCTTTCTCTCTGTCTCTCTCTCTCTGTCTCTGCATCTCTCTCCCTCTTATTTTACACATTGTGGCTAGTCCTGCAGGTATTTAGAGTTTATCACTTAAGTCTCTTTGTGTATATTCAGTGGTGAGTTTTAATCTGCCATTACCATTTCCCATATTTATTAAAACACTGGTATCTATATCCTATTAATGAATGCAGTCATTCTATATCTGTCCTTTTCCTTCTGACTATTTTCACTCAGCATGATAGTCTCCATGTCCATTCATTTGCAGGTAAATTTCATAATTTCATCTTTTCTGACAGCCGCATAGTATTCCATAGTGTAGATGAACCACAGTTTCTTTAGCCAGTCTAGAGTTTAGCTTTACTGGTGTAAGTGGGTCCCCTGAAAGAAGGCTGAGTCCGAGAAAAGGCAGTTATGAGTACAGAGGGCCCGCCAGCCAGCTTCTCCTCTGGTTCTACCATTGCCTTCTCACCAGCTCCTGCCACAGAAAGGAAGAATGAAGGTGGGTGTTGGCAAAAGAGCCTGGTGAAGGCTCACTAATGGTCACTCTCCCACACCCAGAGCAGAGCAGAGGGAGGCAGGAATGAATGTGGAGCAGCCATAGGACGTACGCAGCGCTCTACTGCACAGGGCAGATGTGTCTAGACAGAGAGAGGTGCAGGTTTGTTGCTTCGAATGGGATGAAACCAATCGGGGAAATTGGTTTTAAATGCAAGGCCCTTCATGATAAAGGCGACTGAATGCTAGACATCTAGGGTTTCACTTCCAGCTTCTCTGGCCGATTGACTCATCAGATTTCACTGACCTCTTAGGGCTTGAGTCACACACACGCAAGAGCTGAGTTGCTGCTGCATGTAAAGTGTTTCAAGCTGTAATTATATCCACCACCTCCTCAGAGTGTCTAGACTAGATTATGAGCTGAAAAAAAATGAACTGCAGTTTTCTGTGTCCTTGAACAAGTGGGAATTCCTGAGAGAGGTCCAGGGGGACACAGGCACTCCTGAAGGAGCAGCGCCCTGAGCCTAATCCAGTCAAGCTTGGCAGTGGATCTATAAAAGAATTGTACTGGTTCTTTCTTGGGAAGGTTTTTATATGATTTACAATAATAGTAATAATAACTCTTCAGGAGCCCAATACCATTTTGATAGGGTTTCATGTACATAATTCTCCAACACCAATACAATAAACTCTTATTTTCATGAGTTACCATAAACTTGAATTACAATTGATGAATTACCATTGATTTTGATAGGACAAATGAAAAATCATCAACAATCAGTGGGTAACTGGCAGACATATCAAAAATTCATTGAGAGGGGTGGAGAAAGTAGAGCACATAATGCATTGCCTTGCATACATCCAACTCAAGTTCAGTCCTAGGCACTCCAAACCTGCTAAGAGTGATCCCTGACCTCAGCGTCAAAGGTAAGCATTTTTTTTTTTTGCCTTTTTGGGTCACACCCAGCAATGCTCAGGGTTTACTTCTGGCTCTTTGTTCAGGAATTACTCCTGGCGGTGCTCAGGGGAGCATATGGGATGCCAGGGATCAAACCCGGGTCAGCCGTGTGCAAAAGCAAACACCCTACCTGCTGTGCTATCGCTCTGGCCAAAGGTACGTCTTGATCTCCAAAACAAGAGATCTTGTGTGGCCCCCAAAACAAATAAGATGCTTTTAATTGTCTCTGATGTTAGTGGTAAAAGAAATAACTGACAGAGTTTGCACCAGTTCTCAAGTTTTCAAGAGAAAAATGTATCTGGAAGCCATATGTCATCATCAATTTGTCAGAGTTCCAATAGTTAAAAACTATTTCTCATGAGATCTTTGGTGACATTCACAAATCTGATGCGTTGATGCCGCATAAAGAAATGTGCCAATATCTGGGAAATCTGCACATAATTTAGTGGATGGCTTTCTTTCTAAATGTCCAATGAATTATGTTAAACATCACACACAGGTAATAGAACATTGACTCAAAGTGCAAAATAGCTGGTAGATTTTGAGATAACATAGACTAAAATTTCACTGATGTGGTTTCAGGCTCCAGATCACAGTTAACTTTTAAAAACCTGGCAGCAAGTTTTGACTTAGCTTGCAAACAGCCTGTTCAAAATACATCTCCTGAGGGTGATGAGATACACAGCAGGGAGGGCACTTGCTCTGCATGTGGCCAACCCAGCTTCAATTCCCCAAACCACATCTTGTTCCCTGAGTCTGCCAGAAGTGATGCCTGAGTGCAGAGCCAGGAGTAAGCACGAGAAACACTGCATGTGGCTCCAATTTTTTTAATGTATTTTCCAAAGTCAGACAGCTAGGATAGGGGATAAGGTGCCTCTTTGCATGTGGCTGACCCCAGTTCTACTGAAGCACTGCTTATATGGGTCTATAAGCACTTTCAGGAGTGGCCCCTGAACACTGCAGAGCGCGGTCTAAAATAATAATACATATCTGTTTTCCCACTAGCTATCCGCACAAAGCTAAGTACTTTTCCTTTACTACAAGTAAAGAAGGGGTTATGATAATCTATCTTCTATTAAGATATATATTATGATATTTACTAAAGCTATTTTATCACTTGGGGAAAACAAATACTTATCACAAAAGTGATAAATTATATAATATTTATTTCATTATTGTTATTTCAAAATAAATTAATTTTTAACTTGGGGATTATAATTTCTAAGAATTATAATAATATGAATAGTTATTCCTCCCATTTTGCAGTATGGGCTAGAGCAATAGTATACTAGTTAGGACACTTGCCTTGTACTCAGCCAACTCCAGTTCAATCCCTGGCACTCCTTATGGTCCCCTGAGTCCTCGCAAGGGGGATACTTGAGTACAAAGCCAGGAGTAAGCCCTGAGCATAGTCTGGTGTGACCTTAAGCCCTAAATAAATAAACAATATCTTTAGGACCATCAATAATTTTGGAGTGGTGTTGGGACCACACCTCTAAGTGCTTGAGTACTATAAATACATTGTTCTGGAGTCATCCTGGCAGTGATCTGGGTTCCATGTTAATCAGGAGATCAAACCTAGGGATCCCACATGTAAAGAATCAACTTCAGCCCTTCGAGTATTCTCTCTTGTATCTCAATAATTTTTAAGAGTTTGAAAAGGTCCTGAGGAAAAAATATTTGAGAACTCCTAATGTATACCTTGTCACTGCAATGACATCCCAGAGCTAAAAGCTCTTCAGGTACCTAAAAAACGTCTAAAACCCAGATAGGAAAACAGTATTTGACTTCAAATCCTCAAAAAAAATAAAAAAAATTTAATAATAGAAGTTTAATTAAATACTATTGGATATACCAACATTTCAATTTTATTCACTATTAAGTATTGTATCAAATAAATAGATCTTACATATACACTGTCTTCCCTTTTATCATCGATTTGTTCGAGCGGACACCAGTAACATCTCCATATGACCTGTCTCATGCAAGTAGAGCCCAAGGGCACCTGCTTGCTCCAGGAACATAAAGAGCCTCAAACCATTCCATCAGGTCATGGGAATGAGGTCTATAATTGTTACTGGTAGCTGGCATATCAAATACGACACGGGTAGCTTACATATACATTTTTTTCATTTTACAAATTACTAAGTATACTTAATAATGTGGGGAACTCATAGTTAATCATAAACTGAATAATGTAACATCAAATTATCTTAACAAAAATTTTGAAAATCCTCATAAAAATTCTTAAAACAAAAATACATATTCCTTTTGAAATATGAATGCAGTCAGTATATATACATGTTATATGATGGGGCTTCCAAAAGTCAGAGTATGTGGGTCTCATAAACCCACACCTCCTGACCTTGCAGCTACGCCCCTTCTGGAAACATTTCAATGAAAGCAGTTCACTTCATCAAGCAAAGGAGATTCTTTACCAGGCAAAATATTTCTACTGACCTTTGGCAAGACTAAGGAAGAGAACCATGTGATGCAATGCAATAAACTGGTCGGAATAGCAACAAAATCACAGAGGAGAGAGAGCCCAGACACTGTTCTTTGGAATTGAGCAAAGGTTCGTCTCTCTGGCTAGCCTGGATCTCCTAGGCAGGAGAGGTGCTGTGAGATCTCACATCGACTCTCATAGATATGATCAAGTCTCCTGCCTTAAGGCTTAGAAAGACTCTGAGCATCTTTTCAGGGGACAAGAAGTTTTGAAATAAGAGGCAGAAATTCATTCTAAAAGACAGTGGACATGAGGTTAAAAATCACCCAGCACTTGACTCCAATTTGTTATCTGGGTCACTCATAGTCTAATACCTCAGTGAGCAAGGCCATTACTACAAACTAGTCACAGTCCCCTACATCTTTTGGTCCATAACACTGACTGAGAGAAGCAGTATTGACTCCTCAACTTGGTGGCATCTGGCCTCCAAGACAATATAGCTGTCTTGGTGTATTCAATATGCCCAAAACAGTAACAATAATGAACCTCACTCCCAACAAATGGAGATATTACTGGCGCCTGCTTGAGCAAATCAATGAACAACGGGAAGACAAGTGATACAAGTGATTCCAGTGATGATATTTCCAGCAGTGTGCAGGTAATTATCTTTTTTATTTTCTTTTTTATAGCTTCCACCATAGATGATTTTTTATTATATGACAAAATAACTGGCTCATAATTGGCCTTCAAGAAATAGCAATCACAATATGTAGCAATTTATCACAGTGCTCTTTACTTCCTGCACCCCAGTCAGGACTCGAAAAGAGAATACATTCACTTCCATTTGCCAAAGTCATTTAACTTAATTGAAAATAGCTTAAAAGAAAAATGAAAAAGTATTCATAAATGCCTTTATATGATGCATTTGAAATGCTTCATTTAACAAATCAATCTTTTAAATATGCACACACAGAGAAAACCCTAATGCAATAAAATTATTCAATTAGCAATACAATTTCAAACTTACAAAAAATAAGTAATGCACTGTGATATGTCATAATGGGCAACATAGCCCAATAAGGCCTTAAACAGGCAACATGGCCTGTTCAGAAGGCCAAACCCTAATGCTAAGAGACAGCAGGCAATATCTTCCTTCACTCAATTTGCTGAAGCTTTTTAATCTTCAAATGGTAGCAACTTAAAGGTTCCATGTGAAATTAAAAACAAAATTCTAAAATGTAATCTTGTTGCAAAATCTCCATCTTCAAGCACCTCCTCCATTTGCCAATACTAACAGATTCTGGTTGATATTAGCCTTTCTTTCTCTCATGAATATAAATATTTTATGTTGATGTTTTCACTTTTTAAGCACACTCTTCCATAGCTCTGCATACATATGATCTGTGACATAATTAAGTTACCAAAACTTGTCAAATATCAGTTTTTTCTTTTAAGATACTAGCTAACAAAAATGCACTCTGTGCATTCTAAGTTCATTTTTTCCCATTACTCTCCTAGCTCACACATGTGCTAAAGATCGACCCCCTCTCTCTAAGCCTAGTCTAGCATGCTAAAGAAGAAAACCACACATCACTCTTGTTTCTTTGCTTTCTGTCCAAACTCTTTTGAGTCATGACGCCCCTCTGCCTTCCCGCAGCAAAGCTGATGTGGATCTTTGGCAGCAGCTCCCTGTGTCCCTCCTGAGGCAGACACCTCCTTGCATTGTTACTTCAGTTGACCCAGTTGTGACTCAGGCATCTGATGCACTTTCTCTGAACGTTCAACCTCTGATCACTGAAAAGCAAGAGATTTGGATGATGTGCCCTGGCAAGAATCTTCTACCATCTGGTTGTAGTTTGGCGCTGGCCTTTGAGTGCCCTGTCTCACGCCATGACGCTAAGTGGGTGTAGAAACCTTGACTTTTCTGGTGAGTCATGTGGGTTGAGGGAGAGCTGTTTATTTTCCAAGCAAGAAAAAAAAATAGGGGGTTTGTGTCACATTATCAGATAGAGTTGAGCTTATCAGCAGTTTACCAGAACAGGTATGTCTCATTTGACATCAAGGAAGATCTGTTCTCAGATGCATAAGCCCTTTTCCATTGTGACTTTGCTCTGGAGGAACAACGCTGGTTATAAAGAAGCAGCTAGTGTCTCCATGTATTCTTTGAGACTATCATAAAACAATCAATCCTTTCCTCACCATTCACTCCTCTTACTCTCTTTACTTTAAAGCATTGCTTCTTATCTAGAAAAAAAAAGTGATACCATTCTAATTGGTCTCCTGCTTCCATTCTTGCTCTTTCCATAGTGTTTCTATAGCCAAAACTATTTTCTTGAGACTCAAATCTAAGCTCAATCTCTACCCTTTGCTACAATACCTGCAATAGTTCCCAAATGTTAGAAGGAAAAGAGACATTCCTGGCAAACCTTTCTTTTAAGAAATGTTCTACTCTACAGAAGGATATAAAATAATTGAAACTGGTGGGATCTGAAACAATTTTTTTTATTTCTTTAATTTAAAGAAGTTAAAATTTGACCAACTTACTAAAAAATGCTGGGAATAGTGGAAAGAAAGAAGAAATGAAATAAAAGTGACATAAAGACAGTGGCGGAGGGGTGGCACTCTGTACATCAATACCATAAACTTTAACACCATTATATTCACGATACTTGACCTAAAATAAAAATAAACAAATACAATTTTAATAAAATTTAAAATACCCCCCAAAAGAGAGAATTTGGGTCATTAGCAAGTTTGGCCAATGCTATACATTTTTGTTTTGCTTTGTTTTGCTTAGCGTACACACCCAGCAGTGCTCAGGGCTTACTTCTGGCTTTATGCTCAGAATCACTCTTGGTGGAGCCAAGGGGGTCATATAGATTTCCAAGGACTGATCCCTGATAGGTGGCATGCAAGGCAAGAACCCTCCCTACTCACTGAAGTTCCTTCCTTCAGCTATGGTGTAAATTTGGTCCACTGTGACATTTAAAACTTAAACTTGGGATTGGAAACAGTATATCAGTAGGGTATTTGCCTTGCATGTGGCCATTCTGGATTTGACACCCAGCACTCCATATGTTCCCCCAACACCCTTCAGGAGTAATCCCTGAACACAGCAGATTCATAACACTGCCTTGAACACAGTCCGGTATGTTCCCCAAAAAAAAATGAAAAACCCTTGAACTCTTAGGCTTTTACACAAGCCACACAAGTATATCTAGCAGGGGGCTTCTTTCTCTTCACCCCACTCATTATTTATCTCACAGTATTCTGTTCCAATGTAGACTTCCCAAGAATATTTTCCTAGTAGTGAGTGGTTTATGTTCCTTCCTCTGTTTTTTAGAAGCCATCTCAGGCCCTCTATGATAGCAAAAGTCAGTTATTTGCTTAATTCCTCCATTAAGACTTTGCTGAAAGAGAGGATGGCATGAGTATTCAGAACAAATGCTGATAGTTTATATGTTTCAACTCCCCAGGATCACCTCTTCCCTTTTCTTGGAAATAATAGCCATTTACCTCTTATTTGAAAGAACGTTTCTTTCTCTGTTTCTTATGGTTTTGGCAAGGATGTGAAACAAAGGGCTCTACCACATCCTATGAGAGGACCCATGGGCCAATATGAGCCAGTCAAATTCTTTTCCTGGAAATAGACAGGGTTCAAAAAGAGTGAATGGCAACTGGAGCCATATCATCTAGTATTTTCAGAGGAGTCACAAAGCCTATTCTTCTGAAGGCTTTGTCCAGTGAGCTCTGTGTGTGTCCAAAATTTAGTAACACAAAACAATATTTATCTCAAAATTCTAAAGGTCAGCAACTTGTATTTTGCTAAGAAGGATATTTCTCCTGGTAACGGAAGAATCCATACATTCATTGGTGATCAGCTCTTGGTGAACTGGAGGCTGACTGGGGAACTGGTCAAGGATGACTTCAGTTGGGGTTTTCTCAAATCTATTTGGTGTCTGTCTCATCTTCCAGCACTTGAGCTTAATTACTGAGAAGAGTTCCACAAGGGAAGCATATAAGGCTTACTGAAGGCTAGCATGTTATTTCTTATCATGAAAGTCAAAGGCTTGACTCAAGGTTCAAGATGGTACTAACCACCTTTTAGTGCCCCCGTTGCTAAAGTCATGTTGCAAATTTTGTCAATACAGAAAGGAATAGAAAAGTGTAGACTCATCTGCATGATACATTGACCTTGGTATTCAGTTCCCAATTAATCTCATTATGCATCACTCTGTTTAGCTAAAATTTGTTTGTGACTTCCATTTGCAATTTTCAAATCAAACTTTAATCTACTTGGAAATGAATGAATGTATGAGTGAGGATATATTACAACAGGTCACAAGTTTATCCAAGTTGTGATGGTAGAGATTTATAGGATGGAAAGCTGGCGTGCTCATCAGGGAATCTCACAGTTTGCTATATGCTGACTGCCGATGAGCACCTCAAGTCTAGGACATCATTTGTAGAATGCCATTTTTCAATTTCCTAACTCTCCCTGAATTCACAGTTAGAGATATCTTGAAATATCCTAAGAGCTGGACCTGAAACAATAAACCTTCCATGGGGAACTCTTCTCTGTCATTACTTAAATTGAATCTGAGACCCCAACTAAGAGTCACTAAGTGACTCTCCTTAGGAGTGTGTTAATATAACTGTATATTGTACTCTTGGCTCTCTTCATTACAGGACCTTGGGTCACAAATTTTATAAGAAGAATATTTCAATAAGGGAGAAATCTCAAGGCTTAAGCAACCCTTAGGTATGGCCCAATGTTCACCTGTGTAAGTTTTTCTCAAACCCCTCTTCAACTCTTTCCTAGTAAAATCTCCATTCTCTTAGGGGTTGAACAGAAGGATGCTAGCAGGGCAAAGCAAGTTATATATGAAAACAAAACAAAGTGTGAATAACTGATGTCTCACATGTCTCGATTTGGAAGAAATTATATAATATTACTGAGATCTTATCTCAGAAACACCTTTGTAAGTAAATTCCAGAAACATAAAGGACATAGTTTTAGGCAGCTACAGACAGTTTTTTTTTCAATATGAAAAGCTACACAAATTTGCATGTTATCCTTGAGCAGGGGCCTTGCTAATCTTCCCTGTATAATTCCAATTTTAGCATATGTGCTGCTAAAGCAAGCACTATAGACAGTTGGTTTTATTGGTTCTTTATTTTCTTTTTATTATTTCTTTAGTGCTGGTGGTTAAGTAAGTAATGAAAACTAATATCTACGTATAGGAATGATAACAGAGTTTTAAGTGTTTAGAATTTTCTCTCTTCCTGGGGCTGGAGAGACAGTACAGTGGGTAGGGCACTTGCCATGCATGTAACATACACCTATTCAATCCCTTCACCCAGAGCCTACTGGGAGTGATGCCTGACAGCAGAGTCAGCAGCAAACCCTGAGGACAGCCATATGTGACCCAAAAACCAAACAAACAAAAAAACAATTTTCTCTCTTTTCAAAGGCAGGATTACCTTGACTTCGAGAATGTCCCAAAACTAATCATTATGGTAATACAAAAGAAAAAAAGTACTGGAAAGATCCTTCAAGTCTTTGCAGTCTTACCTAACATTTTGGATTTAAACAGCATTACTCTTTGGGTTTCATGAGAATTTCTCCACATCTGCAAACCACAAAACTGTCACTCAATGTGCTGAGATTCACAAGTTTGTGGGTGAGACAAGGAGGAGCCATATCTGCTTGCACCATGTCTCAGACTTGGGACAAGTGCCAAGGTGGCTAGATAGGATCTGCAGGGTTGAGGGAGATGGTGCGATGGTCCCTGTGTGGGAGGCCTCCTGGGGAGGCAGCGTAATGACCTCACTGGGAAATGAAAACAATTCAATAAAAAATACTTATCTTGGAAATGATCTGCCTCAATTTGAGACCAGTAAAGGGATTATATTTCTAACACTCTTTCAAAGAGAAAGGCTATGGGGAAGAAGAAACCATTAATCCGGTATGGGGAAGAAATCCCACAATAGTTCTTCTTGCCTGAGAAGATGATTTGAGGAAAGCAGGGGTAAAAAATAAGCTCAATTTCAACAAATAAAAAATTACTCTTAAAAGAAGTAATTTTATACCAGTTGATCTCACTCATCTGTGGTATATAGAGAAGGAAATAAAGAGTATGGTCAAGATTGGGTTAATCATAAACCTTGAGCCCTGAGTTACAGACCTGAGGAGACAAGCATGGGGTAGGGAAGGGAACAATGAGGTCAACTGAAGTAATACAAGAGCATGTTGGTCTAAAGGATGATGGTGGTAGTAAATTGAGGTCACTGCATGCACCAAAATCATAACTGTCAATCAACAAATAATAAGTTATGAGTAAGGGAGGGGTTAGATTGGACCCAAGGTAATAGAAGTTTTTTGTTTGCACTTTGGGGGGAAGGGGAATGCTCGCCCAGCAATGTTCAGGAGTTACTCCTGCTCTGCACTCGGCAATCACTCCTAGAAGTGTCCACGAGACCTTATGGGTATCCAGGGTTCAAATCTGGGTGAGCTTCATGCAAGACAAGTGCTTTACCTGTTGTTATACTACTTCTCCAGCTCCCAGGGTGATATAGGGACAGGGATTTTGTCTTTGGTATTTTGGTGATGTGATGTGCAGTTGAAGTAACTTCATATATCAATACCATACTCAACACAGTTGTAACTACATTACTTAAACTATTATAAAGAAAAAGAAAAATATTGGTCATAAAATTTTCTTCTAAAAACAGAGCACAAATGTGTTCCCAGGATATACAGCTCTGGGTATAACTCAGTCACACAAGTCACCTCTCTGTTAGCCCTCTGACATTTTTCTTGCTCATAAAATTTCTCTCATGAAAATTCCAATGCCACTGACAGATACTCAATGTATCCCAGTCTATACAGCCTAAATGCAGACAGAGGATTTAAGGTTAGACATTTCAAAAGGGCTTCTACCTAGGGCCAGAGAGATGGTACGGCAGGTACAGTGTTTGCCTTGCATGACTAAGGACCTGGGTTTGATCCCCCAAGCACTGCCAGAAATAATTCCTGAGTGCAGAGCCAGTAACCCCTGAGTATCACCTGGTATGACCCAAACCCCCCAAAAAATAAAATAGTAAAGAAAATTAAAATAGAAAAAAAAAGACTTCTACCTAAATTCAGAAGTACAATAAGGATATTAATCAAAAAATGCTACAGTAATCTAGAAGCAACATTATGCAAAATACAGACTTCAGCTTCTGCATGGCTGACCTTGTATTCTGTTCTGAGTCCTATTCCTTGCCTAAAGCAATCTCTTACCAATTCCTTTTTTTTTAATTTTTTATTATACCACCGTGAGACATACAATTACAAAGGTGTTCATAATTGGTTCTTGGTAATACAGTATTCCAACACCCATCCCTCCACCAGTGCCCCATTTCCACCACCAATGTACCCCACCCCCTCCCACCCACCCCCAGGCTGCCTCAATAGCAGGTAGCCCTGTTTCCTCTCTTTCTTTCTCGGTCTCTCTCTGTCTCTGCATCTCTCTCCCTCTTGTTTTACACATTGTGGCTAGCCCTGCAGATATTTAGAGTTTATCACTTAAGTCTCTTTGTATATATTCAATGGTGAGTTTTAATCTGCCATTACTATTTCCCAAATTTAGGAAAACACTGGTATCTATTTATATCCTATAATGAATGCAGTCATTCTATATCTGTCCTTTTCCTTCTGACTAATTTCACTCAGCATGATAGTCTCCATGTCCATCCATTTGCAGGTAAATTTCAAAATTTCATCTTTTCTGACAGCTGCATAGTATTCCATAGTGTAGATGAACCACAGTTTCTTTAGCCAGTCCTCTGTTCTCGGGCATTTAGGTTGTTTCCAGAGTCTAGCTATAGTGAATAGTGCAGAGATGAATAAAGAAGTACAGATAGTGTTTCTGCTATGTGTTTTTCGGTCTCTTGGGTATATTCCCAGGAGTGCTATTGCTGGATCAAATGGGAGCTCAATGTCTAGTTTTCGGAGGAATGCACATATTGTTTTCCAAAAGGGCTGAACCAGTCGGCACTCCCACCAACAGTGGATGAGAGTCCCTTTTCCCCCACATCCACGCCAGCACCCGTTGTTCTTGCTGTTTTGGATGTGTGCCAGTCTCTGTGGTGTGAGATGGTACCGCATTGTTGTTTTGATTTGCATCTCCCTGATAATTAAAGGTGAAGAACACTTTTTCATATGCCTTTTGGCCATTCAATTTCTTCTTTTTGGAAGCTTCTGTTCATTTCTTCTCCCCATTTTTTGATGGGGTTGGCTATTTTTTCTTGTGAAGTGCTACCAGTGCCTGATATATCCTGGATATTAACCCCTTGTCAGATGGGTATTGGGTGAATATCCTTTCCCACTCTGTGGATTGTCTTTGTATCTTGGTCACCATTTCTTTTGAGGTGCAGAAGCTTTTCAATTTTATATAATCCCATTTGTTTATCTTTGCTTCCATTTGCTTGTCAGTGGTGTGTCGTTTTTAAAGATACTTTTAGTTTCAATGTCGTAGAGCGTTTCTCCTCTGTTTTCTTTGATGTACCTTATAGATTCATGTCTGATGTTGAGATCTATAATCAATTTTGTTCTGACTTTTGTACATGGCGTTAAAAGGAGGTCTAAGTTTATTTTTTTACACATAGCTGCCCAGCTTTCCCAGCACCATTTGTTGAAGAGGCTTTCTTTGCTCCATTTAATATTTTTTGCTCCTTTATCGAATATTAACTGGTTGTATATTTGAGAGTATGTTTCAGGATATTCAGTTCTATTCCATAGGTCTACGGGTCTGTCTCTATACCAATACCACACTGTCTTAATTACAACTGCTCTGTAGTAGAGCTTGAGGTTGGGGAAAGTGATACCTCCCATCTTCTTTTTCCCAAGGATTACTTTATCTATTCATGGGGGGTTTATTGTTCCATACAAATTTCAGGAGTGTTTGTTCAATTTCTTTGAAGAACATCATGGGTATCTTTATAGGGACCGCATTGAATCTGTATAAAGCTCTAGAGTATTACCATTTTGATCGTACCAATTCTTATTCCCTCCCTATCCCTTAGGGATGAACAGAGGGTGCAGGGTGCTATGTGAAGGATTGGAGAGTGCTCTTCAAGTTCAAATTTCTAGTTCAAAGCAGTTTGAGATTTAGTATTTTTATCGCCATTCTTACAACTGTACCATCACTTCAAATGATATTTATAGATAATTAACCTAACCAGACACATTAGAGCATACATGAGAAAACTAGCCCTTGTCTGGCTTAAAGTGTATTCGTACCCATGACTTTAGTATAATTTACACAGGGTCTGACTAGAGCCGGAACTATATGTTAATTCTAGAGAGCGTAAGTTTCAAAAAAAATTAAGAACAATCTTGGCTTTTTCTGAGGTCCTTTATCGTCCCTTAAGTGTATCAACTTCTGATGCTACAGACATTTCTGCCAACAATATAACAACTACCCCAATAGAGCCTCAGAAGCCAGAAAAACTACACACCACAATCACAGCCATTTTCAAGATCCAGACTCAGCAGCTGTCAGAGCCTTACCCATGAGAGAAGCCGATTTCAAGCCCAGGTATGTGGGTCACTGTGGCTAAACTCACAAGGCTTTTGTGGAGCTTGAGCTGGGGCCCTTTTCCCCATCTCCGTCCCCTCCAGAAGGCCTGGTGGGCCTGCCCAGGGACTGCTTCTGGCATTTTCGGTCATGATCCAGAAACTCAGACATGCCGCAGAATTGCGACCAGCTCTCCCCCTGCACACCACTACACAATACCTCAAAACCTGGTATACTGATGTACCAGGTATCCCATCACATTTTAGTGAATTTAGATGGAGCATACAACCACAAGAGTGTGATCATGATGTCTGTTCTGCAGGAACATAGAAATAATTTCTTATACAGTGTACTCAAATGGCACAGTGGGTCCATTGTGAAATGTAATCATCTCCATTGACTTTCGTCTAAGAATATATTCATCGACTGTATTTAGAGAATTAGCTCCAACAAGAAATAAAGAATACATTTTGAACTCTCACACCGGCCTGTCTGCATCTCAGGTACCCCTACCTCCCTGGGGTGTGTGGCTGGCCGGGCGGGCGCCTGGGGCCGTGGTAGAGCCCCCGGGTCTCGGCAGAAGGTGAACTACAACCCCCAGAAGTCCGAGCGGAACCGGAAGTAAACGGTCATTTTGAACTCTCACACCGGCCTGTCTGCATCTCAGGTACCCTACCTCCCTGGGGTGTGGCGGCTGGCCGGATGGGCGCCACTAATCGCGGCCGCTTATTAATAGAAAAACTAGGAATTTCCACACCAAGGGAAGGTAATACCCTCAAGAAAAAAGAAACAGTACACCAGAGGAATCTATCCCTGAACACCACAACACCATGGGGAAACAACGCAGATCCCCAGCTCGAAGAACAGATGAAGGAATCGACCCTGAAGACTCAAAAAAGAATACAGATGTGCATGATCTCTCTGACAGTGAAACCAGAGAAGAAATTGGTAGGATGTTTAAGGAGCTCAACGAAAAAAATTGAGCAGATGTCCAATAAAATACAGGAGAACATAAACGAAGCAGTTGAAAGGGCTGTCAATAAACTACGGGAGGAAATGAGAGCAGAAATGAGAACCATGCAAATAGAAATATCATCGCTTAAAAACTCAGTAGACGAAATGAAAAACACAATCGGGGCTCTGAATAGTAGGATGACAGCAGCGGAAGAGAGAATCAGTGAGACTGAAGATGAGCTGCAGAAAGCACTCAGAGATCTACATAAGATGGAAAAAGACCGGATAATGGATCAGCAACGAAACAGAGAACAATGGGATGAAGCCAGGCGGAACAACATAAGAATCATAGGAGTCCCAGAGGGACAAGAAAGTAACCCCAAGGAAATTAAAACAGTTAAAAACATCCTGGCTGAAAAGTTCCCCGAGTTAAAGGGCGAAGGCATCCAGATCCAAGAAGCCCGACCGCGTACCAGCTAGAAGAGACCCCAATAGAAAGACCCCAAGACACATCCTAGTCAAAGTAATGGATGCCATAGACAGAGACATAATTCTTCAGGGAGCAAGATCAAAAGAAGGAAATTGTATACAAAGGAGCATCCATTCGACTTTCAGCAGACTTCTCAGAAAACACCCTCCAAGCCCGAAGGCAGTGGTGGGATATAGTGAAAAAACTTAATGAAATGAATGCCTCAGCAAGAATTCTTTATCCGGCTAAACTCTCGCTCAGATTTGAAGGACAGATATACAACTTCTTGGATAAACAACAGCTTAGGAACTTTGTAAAAATCAAAACCAACCTTAAAAGAAGGACTGAAAGATCTACTATAAGACCGAGACATAACCCAAAAGAACAACCAACCTATTCAGAAAGATGGCACAAAATCCCATGACAATAATCTCTCTCAATGTCAATGGTCTAAATGCACCAGTTAAGAGACACAGAGTGGCACAATGGATCAAAAAATTGAATCCGACATTCTGCTGCCTGCAAGAAACACACCTGAACAATCGGAGCAAAGACAGGCTCAAAATAAAAGGCTGGAAAACAATCCTTCATTCAAACAACCCATCCAAAAAAGGCTGGGGTAGCCATACTGGTATCTGACAACATAGACCTCAGGCTGAAGAAGGTCAGAAGGGACAGTGAAGGTCACTTCTTAATAGTCAAGGGATGCATATATCAGGAAGAAATCACGCTATTAAACATATATGCACCCAACGAGGGGCCAGCAAAATACCTAAAACAACTACTAATAGACTTCAAAGAAGACATTGACAACAACACAATTGTAGTTGGAGACTTCAACACTGCTCTATCAACCCTGGATAGATCAACAAGATTGAAACTTACCAAGGAAATACTGGCCCTTAAAGAAGAGATGGAAGAAAGAGGGCTGGTAGACATATACAGGGCATTTCCACCCCCCAAAAAGCTGAATACACTTTCTTCTCCAGTGCCCACGGAACATACTCCAAAATAGATCACATGCTGAGCCATAAATCATACCTCCATAAAATCAAGAAGATAGAAATTGTGCCAACTACCTTTTTCAGACCATGAGGCACTGAAAATAGAAGTTAATTGTACACAAAAACGGAGACCAATACCAAGTACCTGGAAACTAAACAGCTCACTGCTGAACAACCAGCAAGTCATAAAAAGAAATCAAAGAGGAAATCCAAAGATTCCTGGAAACAAATGAGACTGAAGACACGAATTACCAGAACTTGTGGGATACAGCAAAAGCAGTGTTAAGAGGCAAGTTCATAGCTCTTCAAGCATTTATCAGAAAAGAAGAAAAAGGCCATCATAAACAGTCTGACTTCACAACTTAAGATCTTAGAGAGTGATCAACAAAAGGAACCCAACCCAAGCAGAAAGAAAGAAATAATAAAACTTAGAGCAGAAATCAATGAGATGGAATGTCAAAAAACAATCCAGAAGATCAACGAAACCAAAAGCTGGTTCTTTGAAAAAATAAACAAGATTGACAAACCACTTGCAAGACTTGTAAGAAAAGGAAAAGAGAGAACCCAAATAAATAGAATCAGAAATGAAAACGGGGACATCACAACAGAAACCACAGAAATTCAAAAGATCATCAGAGATTACTATGAGAGCCTGTACGCCACAAAACAAGAAAACCTAGAAGAAATGGACAAATTCCTGAATTCCTATAGCTTCCCAAGTCTGCAACAAGAAGATTTGGAATACCTCAACAAACCTATCTCCATCGAGGAAATAGAATCAGTAATCAAAAGTCTCCCCAAACACAAAAGCCCAGGTCCAGATGGATTCACCAGTGAATTCTACAAAACCTTTAAAGAGGACCTACTCCCAATTCTTTTTAAGCTCTTCCAACAAATTGAAGAAACAAAAACACTCCCAAATAGCTTTTACGAGGCACATATCACCCCTGATACCCAAAGCAGACAAAGATGCCACCAAAAAAGGAAAACTACAGACCAATCTCCCTGATGAATACAGATGCTAAGATCTTCAACAAAATACTAGCAAATAGAATCCAAAGAGTCATCAAAAGATTATACACCATGACCAAGTGGGATTCATCCCGGGAATGCAAGGATGGTTCAACATCCGCAAGTCAATCAACATAATACATCATATCAACAAAAAAGAAAAATAAAAACCATATGATCATATCAATAGATGCAGAGAAGGCATTTGACAAGATCCAACACCCGTTCATGATGAAAGCTCTCCGTAAAATGGGGATTGAAGGAACCTTCCTCAAGATAATCCAGGCCATCTACTACAAGCCCACAGCGAGCATCATTCTCAATGGGGAAAAACTGAAAGCCTTCCCCTTAAGATCAGGGGACAAGACAAGGCTGCCCACTCTCACCACTTCTATTCAATATAGTACTGGAAGTACTTGCTATAGCAATCAGGGAAGAAAAAAGACATTAAGGGCATCCAGATAGGAAGGGAAGAAGCCAAGTTATCACTATTTGCAGATGACATGATATTATACCTGGAAAACCCGAAACTCTCTACCAAGAGGCTCCTAGAAATAATACATTCCTATAGCAGAGTAGCAGGGTACAAAATCAATACCCAAAAGTCAATGGCCTTCCTATATGCAAACAGCGAAGAGAGAAGAAAGGGACATTAAAGAAACTATCCCATTCACAATTGCCGCACGAAAATCAAATACCTAGGAATCAGTTTGACAAAGAATGTAAAGGATCTCTACAAAGAAAACTACAAAACGTTACTTCAGGAAATAAAAGAAGACCTGAGGAAATGGAGACATATTCCCTGCTCATGGATCGGAAGGATCAACATTATCAAAATGGTAATACTCCCTAGAGCTTTATACAGATTCAATGCGGTCCCTATAAAGATACCCATGATGTTCTTCAAAGAAATTGAACAAACACTCCTGAAATTTGTATGGAATAATAAAACTCCACGAATAGCTAAAGCAATCCTTGGGAAAAAGAAGATGGGAGGTATCACTTTCCCCAACCTCAAGCTCTACTACAGAGCAGTTGTAATTAAGACAGTGTGGTATTGGTATAGAGACAGACCTGTAGACCTATGGAATAGAACTGAGTATCCTGAAACACATTCTCAAATATACAACCACTTAATCTTCGATAAAGGAGCAAAAAAATATTACGTGGAGCAAAGAAAGCCTCTTCAACAAATGGTGCTGGGAAAACTGGGCAGCTACATGTAAAAAAATGAACTTAGACCTCCTTCTAACGCCATGCACAAAAGTCAGATCAAAATGGATTCTAGATCTCAACATCAGACATGAATCTATAAGGTACATCGAAGAAAAACATAGGAGAAAGCGGCTCTACGACATCGAAGCGAAAAGTATCTTTAAAGATGACACACCACTGACCAAGCAAATGGAAGCAAAGTTAAACAAATGGGATTATATAAAACTAAAAAGCTTCTGCACCCTCAAAAGAAACGGTGACCAAGATACAAAGACAATCCACAGAGTGGGAAAGGATATTCACCCAATACCCATCTGACAAGGGGTTAATATCCAGGATATATCAGGCACTGGTAGCACTCCACAAGAAAAAAACAGCCAACCCCATCAAAAAATGGGGAGAAGAAATGAACAGAAGCTTCCAAAAAAAAGAAATTCGAATGGCCAAAAGGCATATGAAAAAAGTGTTCTTCATCTTTAATCATCAGGGAGATGCAAATCAAAACAACAATGAGGTACCATCTCACACCACAGAGACTGGCACACATACAAAACAGCAAGAACAACCAGTGCTGGCGTGGATGTGGGGAAAAAGGGACTCTGATCCACTGTTGGTGGGAGTGCCGACTGGTCCAGCCCTTTTGGAAAACAATATGGGCATTCCTCCGAAAACTAGATATTGAGCTCCCATTTGATCCAGCAATAGCACTCCTGGGAATATACCCGAGAGACCGAAAAACACATAGCAGAAACACTATCTGTACTTCTTTATTCATCTCTGCGCTATTCACTATAGCTAGAATCTGGAAACAACCTAAATGCCCGAGAACAGAGGACTGGCTAAAGAAACTGTGGTTCATCTACACTATGGAATACTATGCGGCTGTCAGAAAAGATGACATTATGAAATTTACCTGCAAATGGAGGGACATGGAGACTATCATGCTGAGTGAAATTAGTCAGAAGGAAAAGGACAGATATAGAATGACTGCATTCATTAATACGACATAAATAGATACCAGTGTTTTACTAAATGTGGGAAATGGTAATGGCAGATTAAGACTCACCATTGAATATACACAAAGAGACTTAAGTGATAAACTCTAAATACCTGTAGGGCTAGCCACAATGTGTAAAATAAGAGGCAGAGAGATGCAGAGAGACAGAGAGAGAGAGACAGAGAGAGAAAGAGAGGAAACTGGGGTACCTGCTATTAAGGCAGCATGGGGGTGGGCAGGAGGGGGTGGGGTACATTGGTGGTGGAAATGGGGCACTGGTGGAGGGATGGGTGCTGGTATACTGTATTACCAAGAACCAATTATGATCACCTTTGTAATTGTATGTTTCACTGTGGTATAATAAAAAATTTAAAAAAAAATAAAAAAAAAGAAATAAAGAATAGATTATTCAGTGTATGCGTAGGACAGGCTCAAACAAGTTTGAGGTTGAGAAATATTTGAAATAAGTGTTGTCCAAAGGTGCAGTGGTGGTGGGTTTGGGGTTGACTAGTAGAAACCCACTACATTCTTGAAACCCAGAAAAAGAAGGCAAAAACAGAAATCGGCCAGATTCACACATAACAAACTACAAAGAAAAGTCATGACTTCATCAATACTATTCCCATATATATGGGCTGTAATGGTCAATATAATTAGTGCCAGCTAAGTGAACAGGCATGGGGATAGGGGGCTGGGGGTGGGAAATGAGTGTCTTTGGTGGTGGTTGAGAGTCCACTGGTGTTGGGATTGGTATTGAAGGATGAATCTTTCTAACAACTGCATTGTGAAAAACTTTGTACTTTATAAACAACAGTGCTGAAATAAGTTTTAAAAATAAAAATAAATTTAAAAACAATTAACAACTAGTACTAGTATGTTTGTTTTCTCCCAATGAGAAATCATACTCAAAGTTTATGTGCTTCACAGCCATCTGTGAAATTCATAGATTCTAGGAGCTCTCCCTCCCTTTCTTTGCTTTGAGAGCTAAAAAGTGCATAGTCAAATTTGCCATCATCCTTTAGAAGTTATGTAAGATGTTTAGATACAAATTTCTAAGTTTTACTTTATCCCTGGATTCTCTTTTCTCCCATAAATTTATCTCTATATTTAATTTTGTCTTACTTTCAATTATATAGTTTTGTTAGACACGTTGCGTTCCTTTTTTACTGCTACTCTATATCAGAAAAAAATGATCTAAAACTTGAAAAGAAATTTCTGAATACTATCCCAGGGCAGAACCTTCCTGACAATCAGCTATTTACAGCTCTGCTGGGATAGAGATTAGCATATACATTTTTGTATGGTTTATATAGAAATAATCTCTTTATCATGGAATCTGTCCATAAATTTTCTTTTTTTGTTGTTGATAAAGTTTCTCAATTTATGAATTATCTTATTTTTGGACTGTTATATCTAACCCAGCACTCTTACATATTAGATATGTAACTTCTTGAATGTGCTTTAAATTGGTTTTAACATCTTACAGTTACTTCAGTAATCAATAAGATAAATATTATCTCTGACACATATTTGTATGAAACATTTCTGTACTCCAAAAAATTACACCTTCACATTTGTCAGAGTCCACAAAACTTTTGGAGTCCAGTAACCATGGAACACTCCATATAACTTTTTAATACAAAGGTTGGATGTCAATATATACAAATCACTTGTTCACTTGAATCCCATTATTCATCGATTTGCTCGAGCGGGCGCCAGTAACATTTCCATTGGACCCTATCACGTGCCAATGTAGCCCAATGGCATCTGGTTGATTCAGGAATATGAAGAGCCTCAAATCGTTCCTTCAGGGTTTTAACAAGGAAGTCTGACCATCTTGTAGGTGGGCAGCCACGTGATCTTTTGACATCCCGTGGGATCCAGTCGGTAACGGCTCTAGTCCAGCGGTTGTCTCCAAATCGCATTACATGTCCAGCCCATCTGATTTTCAAAGCCTTGGCAAGCGAGACAGCATCCCTGATTCTGGAATAGCGACGGAGGTCAGAACTCCGATTCCTTCACTCACTTGAGTGAGGCGTGATATTCCAAGCATAGCTCTTTCGATTCCTCCAAAAAAAAAAAAGAGGAGGAATATAAAAATAAAAAATTTTTAAAAGGACCTCTATATAGGGTTGAAGAGATAGAACAGCAGGTACAGTGTTTGCCTTGCACGCTTAGGACCTGGGCTTAATCCCTGGTATCCCACACATTCCCCAGAGCACCACCAGGAATAATTAAAATAATTAAATAAAAATAAAATAGGTCATAGGAATTCCAGATGAAAATAAATGTAAAAAATTTTTTCTAAACACACTTCAGCTGCATGAAACAAACCTCAATAAAGGGAGTGAATGAGAGGTGTTGATTTGCTTTGAAGAAAGTTGCTATATTATTTATTTATTTATGCATGCATGCATGCATACATTTTGTGTCACATTTAGAGTTCAGGTGTTCCTCCTGGCTCTGCTTGACTTGGAATGGTCTACTGGCGGTGCTCAAGAGACCATATGGGATGCCAGGCATCAAACCCAGGTTAGCCACATGCAAGTCAAACAATGTACACATTGTTCTATGGCTCTGGTCCCATGAGAGCTGTTGATTTTAGAAACTACAGAAATGGCAGGAGTCTCTAAGACTAAGGGGGAAATAAGTGCATTTAATACTCTGCTTTGGTTAATAAAATTGTTTCCCACAAGGATGATGGTCAACAAATCTCCCACCAATCTACATATATACTGGAATTTACAACTAATACCCACTCCATAGGACCAAGGTTTCTTAATACAATAGGGAAAATTTACAGATAAGCAAGAAAAGAAAGTTAGATTAGAATTGGAAACATCAGGATGCACTCATGGTTAGCTTACAGATGAGTAATACAACAAAATTATAGTAGAAACAAAGATTATATTCAGAAATATTTCTTTGCTAAATAGTTGAGAGGGCTTCAAAGCAATATTAGGTGCATACAAGTCAAGCAACCTACCTGCTATATTGCCTCTCTGGCCCACAACTAACATCTGTTTAAGAAAAAAGTTATCACTAAGAGCTTAAGGAATACAGCCAGAATAATAGTGTTTCTCTACTGGGAATGGGTGCATGTAATTATCTGGATTACAAATCTTATACTAGCATTTGAGTGTAGTTCCGGCCAAAGATGAATGAAACCTGCTAGTACTAAATATCATAGTGACAAATGACACCTCTTAATTTCACCAAAAAAGATTGATTCCAGGTATTTGTAACTTAATATGAAGAAACAAATTTTAATACAATCCCCTTTCTTAGGGTCAGAGCAATAATACAATGGATAGGGCACTTCTCCTGCAGCGTGCTGACTCAGGCTTTACCCTGGCACCTCTTATTGTCCCTGAGCCACCCAGGAGTGATCCCTGGGCCCAGAACACAGAGTAAGGCCTGAGCACTGTGAGGTATGGTCCAGAAACCAACCAAACTATTTAATTAACAAATAGATAAAACTCCTTTTTGTCTTGATTCATTCAACCCTAACCTCTTCATACTCAATGATCTCGCAGACTATTTAGAAGACCAGCCCCTATGTGTTTGTTTCTACAAACACAGAAACTCTGCCATGACTAGGAAGAGCTTCTGATGGTTTCTGGCTAAACTACTTCTCAAGAGTGTTCCCAAGGTAGCCAGAAAAAAAAGGTTTCCCTGGAATTTTTATGAGCATGCCAAAAGGTCAGCCAGAATTCTCAGTCACAACAGCATTTGTTCTTCCTCCCTTATTGGCGTGAAAATACCATATGTTGCCCCAACAGACTACTCAAATATTCTGAACACCTGTGATGTACCAACAACAGCTAAAGCTGCAGGGGAGAGAGAGCAATTCAGGAAAAAGAAAACAGTAATAATAATGCTAACAATGACAAAGAATACATAGTAGTCCATGTTTATAACTAAGTAAGCACTTGCTCACTTAATCCTTATATTAACTCAATTTGATAGATTACATCATATCTATTTTATAGTCAGAAAACAAGTTCTTGGGAAGTTGGAGAATAAAGTAAATTATTGAAGTTCAAAAAAGAGGCACCAGAGAGGTAAGAACACGGTCTTTGAAGTTCAGCAGATGTAGATCAAAACAGAGACAGGTAGAGTCCCTTCATTAGCGGCATAAACTCAGACAACTAGTGTCACCTCTTCATCAAGCACAGGATAAAATCAGGACAAATTTGTTTGCAATTTCCACTGCAAGATGGGGGGGTGGAAGAGCTCCCTCCATAAGCAGAAGTTGTCATTCCTTCTTTAGGCGACATGACAAGTGAACATGGTCACGGAGAGGAGTCAACTGACTCCAGGTCCAGGGAAGGTGTCAAAATACCCCAAGGACACACTGCTTCCACCTACCTCACAACCTTGGACAAAACAGCTTCAACAATAAGAAAGACCTAATTTATTCCTTTGGTTTTAATTGTTTTGAAGAGAGAGGCAAGCTACCAATGCCAAAATCCTTTAGAAAGAACTTAAAATCAGGCCAGCTGGAGGGCTAGAGCAAGGAGTTCCAGCCAATTAGCCTTTCTTTGTGACATGGTCACCCTTCATCCACCCTTCTGAATTCTTAATAACACTCATGTGTCAACAGGACCTCAGGAGAGGGGGAAAAGCGGTGAGCCAAACCTCAAGAGTGAAAGGCAGGGGGGATAGAAAACAGAATCTGGACTTTCAGTCCAAAGTTAGACCCCTGAGTGGCTTAACTACAGTCATTATTTTTTTATAGAGTCCCCACTGGGCTTTCCTGACCACTGGGAACTTGGCTGGAAGCTCAAGGGCCTAAAAGCTCTCCTCTGTAGCTTTGCTATTGCTTTGCCAAACAGGCTCAACCTACCGTCTCAAAGTCTACATACTACCACTTCCAACCTCCCCAAGTGGGTCAAATTTCCCATGGTTAGACTATTAAAAAGGAAGCAGTCCTACTGTTTCCCTTAACAAACAGTTTTACTGGGTGCCAAATGCCCTTAAGGAGTCCAGAAACCCAAAACAGCCTCCTGGGTTCTAGGAACTCCATAAGCAGAGACTCAAATTCAGACCCAGTCGAATTAATCTGGGCATCTGCTTGATTCAAGTATCAGAAGAGGTACAATGCCAGTGTTACCATTAGCAAGGATTCACAGCTCTTCTGGGTCCTTGAAGATTCCAATGAGAACAAACTCTCCAGGAGGTGATGTTTATGTGAGGAGGGAAGAAATTATTCACTATTGGTCCTCTAAGGACTGTGGAGGGTATTGTCTGTAAAGCTTTTATGTTCTGCTGAACATCTTCATGTGTCAGGCTTTATACCTAATGCCATTTTGGAGAAAATGAAAAGGATGGTACCAAAATAACACTGCCGGAAAACTATTCCTGATGGCAGAGTTTCTATAATTAAGATCCCTTAAGCAGATTTTTAATATGAAAGAAAGCAAATAGAAAGAAAGCAAAAGATCAGAGAGATGGCATAAAGTTTGAGGCACTTTCTAGTATGAATCTAAAACTGTGACACTGGTTCCAATATCAAGACCACATATGGTTTCCCAGACACCGAGAAGACAGTCAAGGACAGTACCCTAATAGCACACCCAGGTGGCCCCTGAGCACTGCCACGCATATCCCCCAAAACCAAGTAGGGAAAAAATGTAAATCACAAACTTTGCAAATATGCAAAGTTTCTTCCTAACATGGGTGAACCTCAAGGGCATTGTCTTAAGTGAAATAAGTCAGACAGGACTTAAACTGTATGATGCCACCTCTGTGAAATCTAAAAAACCCAAAGTGGTAGAGAGTAGAGCAGTGTTTGCCAGGGGCTTGAGGTGAGGGGATGGAGTGAGGAACATTGGAAATCTCCACTGACAATATGAATAGGTTTGAGGGATGGTACACAAACTTTGCAAATATGCAAATATCCCTCCTGATTTTTATTATACCATGAAGTCATCATGAAATAAAGAAAGTTGTGCTTGCAGATAAAAAAGTGAAATTGTTCCTTAACACAAATAGTTTCTATGTACTGTTCCAAGCCAGACAAGTTAGATGGTAGTATTATATGGAAATATATCAGTGAATTGAGAACAATTTATAGATACAAACAAATGATGACCTCTGTCTACAGGGTTATCAAATCAAGTATATGATGCTTGGCTTTTGTCTAAAGCTATGTAATCATTTATATAATTATTTAAGCAAGGTGCATTATTTCTCACATGGGAAAATTAGACAGATAGATGATGAAGATAATGATGGATAGATAGATAGATAGATAGATAGATAGATAGATAGATAGATAGATAGATAGATAGATAGATAGATAGATAGATAGATAGATAGAGCTAGATAGAGAGATAGACAGACAGACAGACAGACAGGCAGGCAGACAGACAGACAGAGAGACAGACAGACAGACAGACAGACAGACAGACAGACAGACAGACAGACAGACAGACAGACAGACAGACAGACAGATAGATAGATGATAGATAGATAGATAGATAGATAGATAGATAGATAGATAGATAGATAGATAGATAGATAGAGAAATATGGAGATAGATATAAATTCATCTTTTGACCCTTTCTAGATAGATTTTTTTCACAATTGACTGATATAATTAACACATATTGTGAGTTAACTTTCACAATAGGCTTAGAAGATGCCTCTGTAAGCTTCACATAATTACATTTGTGTTTTACCTTAACAATATTTAAGAATATGCTCTTAGCAGCTTTCAAATATTTGTGCAGAAACATCAACTATCATGACCATTCCTCAAACCTATTCACATTGTCAGTATTTGCAATCTTTGTCACTCCATGCCCCTACCCTTGAGAACCTGGCAAGCACTGCTCTACTCTCTACCACTTTAGGTATTTTAGATTCCACAGAGGTGGCATCATACAGTATAAGTCTTGTCTGACTTATTTCACTTAAGGTAATGCCCTGGAGGTTCACCCACATTGTTGCTAATGGCAGCTGTGCTACCTTTAGAGATGGGTGACATGAGTTATGTCAAACTTCTGCTATCCTTGCCAAAGCATCTAAATTCATGGTTTTGTGTTATAACCATATGCTGCAACTTCTCCACTGGGCTCCTGGACTTCCTCAAAGGCTCCATTAACCATGAGTGATTGTCTAAAACAGCATTCTCCAGGGCTCCCAGACCATGGTTGAGAGGAACTACAGATGGCTTGCAAAAGTTCCTGCAAAAGTTCCAGCTGGGACTGAGGTCATATGCCTGTTACTCTCTGAACAGGTGAATACCAGACTCCTTCTGGGTCTCCCGGGCAGATGGTACATTATTTCACAGGCCCCACAATGACACTTTTTAATTTTTTTATTATACCACCGTGACTTTCTATAAATCAATGAACGTGAGACAGAGCGGCATGTTGTACTCCCTACAGCCCTCAATCAGCTTGGTTACTGTGTGGATATGGTCGATTGTGCTGAATCCTTTCCAGAAGCCTGCTTGCTCGCATGGTTGTCCTTCATCTAGTGTTCTGCTAATCCTGTTCAGGATGACTCGTGTAAACAGCTTGTAGATGATGGACAACAGGCAGATGGGGCGATAGTTGCCGATGTCGTGAATGTCTGCCTTCTTGAACAGTAGAACTGTCCTGCTGGTTTTCCATTGGGAGGGCACCTTGCATTCGGACAGGTAGCGTGTGAAGAGCCGAGCTAGTGTATTGATGAGTACCGGCGGCAGATTCTTCAGGTGTTCGGGTCTGACTTTGTCTGGGCCTGGTGCTGTTCCCTTCTTTACCCGACGAGATGGCATGTCGCATTTCAGAAGGGAGAACGTTGGGAATGACATATCCATCCTGTGGAATTTGGTATGTGGGCAGGTGGATGTGGCTATCAAAGAGATTTGAGTAGAAGTCCTAGATAATCTTCTCCATTGCCTTTCTGGAAGATGTGATAGATCCATCAGGGCGTCGGAGGGCAGTCATCTTGGTCTTATAGTTGGCAAAGGACAGGCGGGCGGTCTGCGAATTCTTTTCCCGGCTTCTGCTGCATCTTCCAGTATTTCTGCTCTTCTGTCTTTGAGGTCTGCTTTTATCACTTCTCTGCACTGTTTAGCAAGCTTGGACATTAGCATTTGGTCTCCTGAGGCTAGCGCCTTGCCACGTTGGCGAATGAGCTCAAGAATTTCTGAAGACAAGCGTCCTTTTGTGTCTTTCTCTCTCTCTCGGCATTCTTCGCACAATCGTGAAGGTGCTGAACCAGTCGGTTGTATTCTTCATCGATGTTGTCAATAATGGTATCTTCCCATGTTGCTGCAATGGTGCCAAAGAGTTCCCAGTTGGTGGTCGTTCTGGGAATTCTCTTCTTAAACTTTGCAGCCTTTTCTCCCCATTGCGGGAAGTAGAATTTTTGCCTGAAGGAGGCGGTGGTCAGATCCTGTTTGGAACTTGGGGATGACAGCAACATCGGTCACACAAAACCATTGATTGAAGATGATGTGGTCAATTTCATTGTGGAACTGTCCGCCAGGCGATTCCCATGTCCAATGTTTCGCTTCAGCGTTCTGGAACTGTGAGTTCCCATGAATGGTCTTGGTGGACATGATGAACTCAGATAGTCTCTCACCCTGTTCGTTCCATTCTAGGCCATGGGTCCCGATGTGGAGTTCTTCAGCCCGATCTTCTCGGTCCTATCTTGGCATTAAAATCACCGACTATGATCTTGTAGAAGGTGTGATCTTTTTGTATAGAACTCCTCCAATTCCATGTAGAATTTCTCAATTTCATCTTCTTTGTATGTGGATGTTGGTGCATAGACAATGAAGATAGAAATTGCTGGCAGTGGGCCACATCTCTTCAAGTGTAATAGTCCTATTTGGTTTGTTAGGCATTCAAATGAATCAATGTTCGCGGCCATGTTCGTGTTGACAAGGACACCAACGCCACCGGCGCCTCTTTTCGTCGCATGTTCCAAGGAACAATTCTTCTCTGATGTCAAATACAGCATGATGCAACTGGCGCCTCCTCATGTCAGTCAGACCAATGATGTCATACTTGATCTTTTGCACTTGCACCATCAGATCCTCAATATATGCTTCCGAAGCCAGTGTACGTGCATTGAAAGTACAGGCAGTCATTTTAGTCCTTCTTTTTGGCAGCCTAGGATGGTGTGAAATTTTATCAGGCACTGCTTGTTCGCCTTTCTTACTGCTGCTGTATTAAGGGCTCTTTTGGGGTCAGGAAAATAAACATTTCTGTTACTGGATTTGGCATATCGAACACGCATCGGACAGCTTGCCAGGCTCTGCCATGCGGGCGCTATATTCTCATTACTTTGTGGGGCTCTCTCAAGCGGGTGGGTAGAATATTTACGGTAATTTGGAGGTAAATTGCACAGCCACTGTGCGGCTGCGTGCAGCGGGAAAGCTGGTTTCTGCT
>JAJIBD010027968.1:0-21362 GCA_021461705.1 Cryptotis parvus
AGATGGGGCGAGAAGGCTGATGTCAGCAATGTCTCCTTCTTGAATGTAGTAGAACTGTCTTGCTGGTTTTCCATTGGGGCACCTTGCATTCAGACAGGTAGCATGTGAAGAGCGGTGTTAGTGCATTAATGATGATTACTGATGGCAGGATCCTCAGGTGTTCGGTCTGACTTTGTCTGGGCCTGGTGCTGTTCCCTTCTTTACCGATGAATATATATTAAGATTTCAGAAGGGAGAATGTTAAATTAGACATATCCATCCTGTAAAATTTGGTATGTGGGCAGGTGGATATCAAAGTGATTTGGTAGAAGTCATGGGTAATCTTCTATTGCCTTCTCTGGAAGATGTGATAGATCCATCAGGGCGTCAGAGCACAGACATCTTGGTCTTATAGTTTGGTGAAGGACAGGCAGGCGGTGCGAGTGCTTTTCCAGGCTTTTCTCTTGCATCTTCCGTATTTTGCTCTTCTGTCTTTGAGGTCTTCTTTTATTGCTTCTCTGCACCAGCTTTAGCAAGCTTGGACGTTAGCTTGAGCGTTGATCTCCTAGAGGCTCGTGCCCGCCATGTTGGCGAATGAGCTTGAGAGTTTCCTGAAGACAGGCGTCCTTTGGTAGCTTTTACTCTCTCGCATTTTTTGCACAATCATGGAGTGCTGAACCAGTCGAGTTGTATGCTTCATCGATGTCGTCCACGGTGGTATCTTCCCATGTTAGCTGCAATGGTGCCAAAGAGTTACTCATTGGGGGTTGTTCTGGGAGTTCTCTTCTAAACTTTGCAGCCTTTTCTCCGTTGTAGGGAAGTAGAAATTTTCACATTGAAGGAGACACAGTAGTCCGATCTTGTTTTGGAATTTGGGGACAACAGCATCATCAGTCAGACAAAAAACTGTCGATTGAAGATGATGTGGGCTTAATTTCAGTGTGTGTCTGCCAGGAGATTCCCCATGCTTAAGCGTTTGCTTCAGCCTTCTGGAACTGTGAGTTCCCATGAATGGTTTTGTGGATATGATGAACTCAGATAGTCTCACCCTGTTCGTTCCATTCTAGGCCATGGGTCCCGATGTGGAGTTCTTCAGCCGATCTTCTCGGTCTTATCTTGGCATTAAAATCATGGAAACTATGATCTTGTAGAAGGTGTGATCTTTTATAGAATCCTCCAGTTCCATGCAAAATTTCTCAGTGTCATCTCCTTTGTATGTGGATGGGTGTGTAGACAATGAAGATAGAAATTGCTGGCAGTGGGCTATCTCCTTAGAGTGTAATATCCTATCTGGTTTGTTAGGCATTCAAATGAATCAATGTTGATGGCCATGTTCAATTGTTGACAAGGACACTAATGCCACCAATGCCTCTTTCACTCACATGTTCCCAAGGAACGATTATTCTCCGTGTCAAATACAGCATGATACGACTGACACCTCCTCCGTCTCCGACAGACTGATGATGTTGTACTTGATCTGCTTAAGCAACTCATAGATCCTCAATGATAGCTTCTGATGCCATGCTTTGCCAGCGTAAGTGCATTGAAAGCACAGACAGTCATTTTAGTCCCTATTCGTTTTGAGGCAGTCTAGGATGGCTGTGATTCCATCAGGCACTGCTTGTTCACCTTTCTTACTGCTGCCATAGGGCTCTTTCGGGGTCAGGAAAATAAACATTTTTGTTACTGGTTTTGGCATATGAACACACATGGGACTTAGCTTCAGGCTCTGACTTGCGAAGTGGAGCTATACTCTCATTATTTTGTGGGGCTCTCAGAGGGGTAGGTAGAATATTCACAGTAAACGGGGGAAAGCTGGTTTCTTCTCCTGCCGGTGTGTCTGTGTCTGTGGCACAAGCATTCTGGACTTGAAGTTGCACTCTCCTCTGAAGGGGCAGGTGGCTGAACCGTGGGTCCTTGCAGGCTGGGTTTTGACAAGCAGGGCTGGAGACTGGATTAATCTGTTGGGTGGAGATCTGGAAGGAGCTGCAGAGTGAGGATGGTAGAGATCGCTGCCACGCAAGGTAGTGGGGTTTCTCTGGGCTCTTCCAAGGTTCCATCGGGATGGTGGACTCAGGTTAGAAGTTGCTCATAGCGAGAGATGCAGAGACAGAGAGAGAGACAGAGAGAGAAGAGAGAGAAACTGGGGGTACCTGCTATTAAGGCAGCATGGGGGTGGGGTAGGACGGGGTGGGGAGTACGTGGTGGTGGAAATGGGGGCACTGGTGGAGGGATGGTTGTTGCTGGTATACTGTATTACCAAGAACCAATTATGATCACCTTGTAATTGTATGTTTCACTGTGGTATAATAAAAAAATAAAAAAAAAAGAAGTTGCTCTCATATTACATGGAATGTAGGGGGTCAACGGGGAAAGCTGGTTTCTGCTCTGCTGGGTGTATCTATCATATTATGATACCTCATATATTTACACATATTATAAATGTAGCATATTTATAATAAGTGGAGAATATATACACATTATACTGTAAGACCTTGGACTTACATCCAAGGTCAGGCAGATTATGGATCAGGAAGTCTTGTCAAAGATGGAAAGTGCCAAGGAGTGTGGGAATCAAGGTTAGGCAAGACAGAATGGAAGAGGTTTTCTGCTAATAATTGTCGGCGTGCAATACCAACTTAGAGCAGAGCATTAAATACTGAGTAAAAACATACACACATGAGAACCTCTAAATGTGTATTGTAATCCACAATGTCTAAGGGTAGGAAAAGAGAAAGAGAGAGAGAGAGAGAGAGATAAAGAACCACCAGAGGCAGGCTATGGGAATGTGGAGGAATCGGGGATGTTGTGTGGTGGGAAATGGGCACTGGTGGAGGGGATGGGTTGCTGGAACACTGTATGTCCGAACCCCAAATATGAACATCTTTTGTAATTGTATATCTCACGGTGGTATAATAAAATATTTTAAAAAAGAAAAAAAAAGAAACACACATGGATCACAAAATAAAGTATTAGCATATATTTGTGCATCAATTTTTATTTTATATGTATAAAAGTTATATAAAATTTATATAGCTTTATATAAAATTTATGTATATATGTATAAAAATAGTGTGGGAAAACACTTTATTATTTTATCATTGACATGCAATTTTGTGGAAACCAGCAGTTTAGCTCATATTTCCTTAGTGTGTAGGTTTTACCACTCCACAATTTTAAAAAAGAGGGCAGTCCCAAATATGAGACAAAAAAAGAAGCATAGTAATGGAATAATAAAAGGTCAATAGTACCAAAACTGAAGATTTTGGTCGCAGAACTGAGCTTGAATATGTTATGGGCAGAGGGGTACCGGGACAGTGGTGGAGAGAAGCTGTCTCACATATCCATAAAATTATGTTTTAGAATTCTTCCATCACTTTTCTTTTTCTTTCTCTTCTTTTTGCTTTTTTTTTTTTTGTTCATACCAGAAGTTACTCCTTGCTCTGCACTCAGTAATAACTCCTAACAGTCCTCAGGAGTTGCTGGGGATCAAACCTGGGTTGGCTCCATGAAAGGCAAATGCTCTACCCACTGTACAATCGCTCCAGCCCCCTATTCTGTCGCTTCTAAAGATAACTACAGGACATATCTCCAACCCCATTCCTCACATACTGATATCCTGACAATTGCTATCATCATTTCTTTTGGATATTCATCTCCTTACCTTGAAACTGGATAATTTGGACTAATTTGCACTATAAAAGCAAGGTAAGTATGTTTCCAAGAGTTGATACTGAAAATTCTTTGCATCACCATCTTGTTCCTTAGAATACCCACTCTTAGAGTTAGCCTCCATATCATGGAGCTAGCCAGTCTCATGCAACTGAAAATACCCTTGGTAAAAGACTGGAGAAAAGTCATGATTATGAAATAGCAAATAATGAAAAGTGAGACTTTGGATTTCACCTAAGCCTGAAATAATCCTATATTGTTATGTGAAGCTGAACACCTCCTTGCCATTTTTGTCAGGTGAATGGCGGTTCTGTATTATATGCAGTTGGAATCTAGTTTCGTGCTGAAAGCGCCAGAATACTGATTGTGGCTTAAAAATAAATATATCTATTATCTCATGTTTCAAGAAAGCAGAGGTGGTGTCATTTTTGGAGTTGATTGCCAGTTGAGCATCTTATCAGAGATGCAGAGGCATCTTAATTAAGGCATCACACAATCTCCATTCTGTGTAGATTAAGCGGATATCAGTGCAGCCTGACAACTACATCTAGAAAGTAGTGTACTTTCTACTATACTAATGTCAATAGAAGTAATTGCATTCATGTTGCAATACAGATGTATCTATTCCAAGAAAAAATATGCAAAAGCAAACCTAGTTAATGGAAACCACAAAGATGGAAAACCTGTTTGAGAAGCACAACAGCCCTGCCTCAGGTTCGATTGACCAAGATGATGGTATATTCACATCTTAATGGTGAGGGAAGCTAGGGGGAAACTAATAGGGATTTAATATCTCAGAAGTTATCTACCACCAACCGCAGTAGCTACCTTGAATCACATGCTTTTTCCTTTTATCTTCTGGCATATTATAATTGAGGTAGGTGAAAGAATCTTCAACTTAGATCTGCGATTCATAATCAATAAGGGAGTAGAACTCTCTCTTTAGCTCTCTCACGCTCTCCTTCCCCCTTGTCTCTTTCTCTCATGTCCTATAATATTTCTTTAATGAAGACAAGAAGTTTGGAACCCAGTGGAGATTTGAACTGTATTTTTGTTTTCCTGCAAAGAATAAAAACTTCTCAGCCAGAGAAACACGACTGGAAATCTGGGTTTTAGGGACCAATCTCCATTCTGTGTAGATTAAGCAGATATCAGTGCAGCCTGACAACTGCTTCAATGAGGCCGCAGCAGTTTGCAGTCCAGGATGTTCAATATCTTATTGGATACCAGTCCTGACTTTCTCAAGCATCTGCTCCATTGGCAACAATGTGGTGCTTTCTGGTGATGCTGTAATTCCAAATCAGTCATATGACACAGCGTAAATAACACTCACAGAACACTAAGTATTCGATGGCAGTGTTTCTGTAGTGTTTTCTGACGATGGTCTTCTTACTATGACCCCCTCCATCATACAAGTCTGTCACTTAATGTTATCCTGTGGCCTCTCCATTGTTGTTATTTTTACCTGTGGCCCCTTTGGAATATCCTGGGGGCTGCCATGGGTCATACGACTCAGTTAACAAAGCTGCTCTGCAGCAAACTCTGCTGGCAATATTTTTTGTTTTGTTATTGTGTTTTGGGTGTTTACATTCCAGTGTGTCTGTTTTCACTTTCATTGAAGCATCCAACAAACAAAAAGATTCAATTCTGTGTTATAAAATAGACTTTGTGCTAGATTATTGCATAGCTATAGGCTAAAATAAGCATTTTTAGCGAGTTTTGTTATTTTATTTTGGGGTCACAGCTAGTGATGTTCAGGGGTTACTTCTGGCTCCACACTCAGGAATTGCCCCTGGTGGTGCTTGGTAGACCCTATGAGTGGTGCTTGGGAGACCCTATGAGGTAACAAGGCTTGAGCCTGGTTTAGTCACCTGCCAGACAAACACTTTACCTGCTAGACTATTGCTCTGGCCCAAATACATTTTTAAAAACAAGATCCTGGGAAAAGAGTATTTGACATCTTTGTACTGTCTCCTGACAAGAATTAAAATTCTGACACTTGGGCCGGAGTGATAGCACAGTGGGTAGGGCATTTGCCTTGCACGCAGCCAACCTGGGTTTGATCCCCCATCCCATATGGTCCCCATGCACCTCCAGGAGTCATTCCTGAGCAAAGAGCCAGGAGTAACCCCTGAGCATCATAAGGTGTGATACACACACACACAAATATTCTTACAATTTTGAATTAAAATGACAGTCCACAATACTTTAACAGAACAGTAATTTACAATATGCTGCCTTATTAAATAAATAATTATCTCTCTTCTTTGGGTGAAGGAATGTGAAGTCCATTTCTGTCTAAATCTCCTTGGTAGTAACCTAGAACTGAGCATTAAATAGAGGCAAAAGGATACACATGACAACCCTTTAATGTATGTTCTGTAATCCATAGTCTGGAGAGGAAGGAAAAGAGAAAGATAGAGAAATGGAAAGAAATAAAGAACCTGCCATGGAGGAGGGCTGGGGAGGGGGAGGGAACCGGGGACGTTGGTGGTGGGAGATGGGCACTGGTGGCGGGATGGGTGCTGCTACACTGTATGACCAAAACCCAAATATGAACTTTTTAATTGTATATCTTTGTAATTGTAAAAATAAAAAAATTTAAAAAAAAAAGAGAAATAAAGTTCCTTACAAACCTTCAAAAAAAAAATAAATCTCCTTGGTAGTACAAAAATTGTATTTTAAAGTCATACATTGATATATTTTTAATAGGCATTAGTGGCACAAGAATTAACTATAGAAATCAATTTTACTTGTAGAAATAGATACAAAATCAAATATAAATTCTCTTTACTTCTTTCTAATAAAAATGCACATTAATACAACTTATGGAAAATTTAAAGTAACTTTTCAGTAAACATTTTTTCCATACCAAGCAGTTAATTAAGAGCCAAGCAGTTTTTTCTGGAATACGTAGTTTCAGATTATGAGTCACAGTATTAGTATTAGCAAGCATCTGAGAACAAGCACTGCTCTAAAAATCACTTCAAACAATGGCCACCAAATAGCTTTAAGTTTTTCTGACTCTGCCATTTTGGGAATTGTGGCAAACCCCACAGGGCTCAGAGCTTATTTCTGCCTCTGCGACCAGGGATCTCCCCTGGCAGTCTCAGGGGAGAACACATGATGGGCAGAAGATCCAATCAGACAGCCATTTGCAAGAAAAAGTTCCTACTTACTAAATTACCACACTGGTGTATTTTATAGTTTTGAAAGAATAAAATACTAGATAGTAATATAATACCTAAAATTGAGAATAGACTGAAGTGTTAAAATGTAAAATTATGAGATAAATACATTAAAATTTATATTACACATTAGAATTATAGTTCAATAGTTTTCCAATATTTTTGAGCTTGAAATAGATGATATAATTGACAAGTTAATCTAAATTTGCATTGTCAGTTGTTGGATGTCAGGCTTACCTAGTTTGGGAGCTTTGCTGTTTTATCCACTCACAGCTTAATCTACTTACATATTCTTAAACCAAGGTTCATTCTAATGAGATCTCTCTTCTATGTAAACACTGCTAGAGGGTGTGGCAGTTACAGAAGTCACCTTGACTCTGAATAACTTCCAATTTATTATACATCTACTAAGACTTCTATGTTATCGAGATTGAGCACAGCTCCTCTTTATACCCACTGCACCCAGCGTGGGACAGTTAGAATTTTCCAGGAGACTAACACTCTGGCTACATTGAGACTATCTTTAAGATTATAGGAAGGATCATACTAGTTTGCCCTCATGCAGAGTGTGACCCTTTCAGTATACAGAGAACAAGATACTCAGAATTACCCTGGTGCAGATAATAAGTAAGAAGGACCTTGTGGGTACCGATAGGTTACATGAAGCCCATGAAGTTAAGATGTATTACTTTATACCAGCTCTCTCTCTCTCTCCAGTGTGTTTTACATAAGAGAAGGGATTATTTCTTGGCGAAATCTTTTGTTTATACCTGTAATAGGGTGTGGCACCACCCTTCTACACTCTCTTTAGGGTTCTTTGTTGACAGGACCCTCCCTGTCAACAGTTAGGATTACTTTGGTATATCTAAGGGGACTGACTTGAGGCATTCACTTTTTTCCTGTTCTTTCTTTTGGGTAGGACTCCTCTCTAGTGATATTCTCTCTCTTTAGTGGGAGGCTTAGGCTCTTTTGTATGTTCTAAATTCTGACCAGAGCTAGAGTTCTTTCATTATATTGGATTGCTGTGAAAGAGCTTTTGTACTATTAAAAGCCTTTTTGGAACTGCACTGGACTCATCCATTTTGCCGGCAGCCTTGGAGGTAGAGGAGAACTTCTGATACTGTCGGGGAGCCTCTGGGCTCCCTGACAGTCAGTGTTTAAGATAAAAGGCATTGTATTTTTGAAAATAATTACTTGAAAACTTTAAATGAATGCTGCAGTTTGGAAGAAATTAAGTAAATACAGAAGTCAAATGGTAATTAGCCAATCAAGTTTGGAATTTTTTCACTGTATCACTGTCTTCCCGTTCATCGTTGATTTGCTCGAGCGGGCACCAGTAACATCTCCATATGACCTGTCTCATGCAAGTAGAGCCCAAGGGCACCTGCTTGCTCCAGGAACATAAAGAGCCTCAAACCATTCCATCAGGTCATGGGAATGAGGTCTATAATTGTTACTGGTATCTGGCATATCAAATACGACATGGGTAGCTTGCCAGGCTCTGCCGTGAGGGCAGCATACTCTTGTAGTCATCTCAAAATCCAGCATTTATTGATGTACCATGCAGCTGCTATGCGCCTTGTGAGCCGGGCTGTGATAGGCTGGTCTGCTGGATGAAGTTCTGACGAGGGGGAAGTCCGGATGTGGAAAATGGAGGTCCTCATAGAGTGGGGGTCGTTTGGCTTGTTGTGAGGCTCTGCTGGGGTGGCGGGCCAGGGCTAGAACCCGCCATCCCTCCTGGGCACCTCATGAGCGGCTGGGCACAGTGAGAGCCAGTAGCAGCTCTGCCCCATGTCTGTCTCTGGATCAGCATACCTGGGCCCGATTAAAAAAACTGCAGCAGGGGTGGGTCTCGATGAGCCGGGCTGTGATAGGCTCATCTGCTGGGTGGAGTTCTGAGGAGGGGGAAGTCCGGATGTGGAAAATGGAGTTTTTAAAAAATTGGAATTTTTTAAATATTCAAAATGACAGAACTACCCAATTTTTTAAACTTAATTATTGGTTTAAATAAAATACATTGATGCTAACTACTAAGATATCTTAAACTTACCTCAATGAAAGATCACTGTATTACTGTCTTCCCATTGTTCATCTATTTACTCGCGTGGGCACCAGTAACATCGCCATACATCCTTTCCAAGCAAGTGTAGCCCAAAGGGTATCTGCTTGCTCCAGGGACAGGAGGAGCCTGAAACCATTCTTCAGGTCATGGAATTACGGTTCATAATTGTTACTAGTTTTTGGCATATCAAATAAAACACGAGTAGCTTGCCAGGCTCTGCTGTGTAGGTGGTATACTCTCAGTAGAAGGCTCTCATCTCGAGCATTTACTGATGAAACTTAAAGGGGAAAGATAAGGTTTGCTCTTGGATGGAGCTCTGAGGAACTATGAAGTCTGGATGTTGAGAATGACTGACCTCATGACGTGTGGGTTGCTCTGGCTTCTTGCTAGGTTTACTGGGATGACAGGTATCAGTTAGAACCTGCCTAGAACTGTATACAGTGTATAAATGTGAAAGATCCTGGGAGGGACCTGATCTTAAAATCAGTACTATCTAAGAATGTTGCCTGACCGCAGAGCGGCTGCGCCAACGGAGCTGTGAGTCTAGCATGGTTCTCTCTTCCAGAGTAGTTGGCATGGAGGTGGAGGAAAGGACGGAGGAGCCCAAATCTCTGCTCCAAGTTCAACCAGCATGGCCCCTCTTCGCACGTGTGAGCCGAACCCTTGGAGCAAAGTTGGACTTGGTCAGGGGCTGGCCAAACCCCTTACCTGGAGGTGAGTTCCATGTACTCGGCAACACTGGAAGAGACCCAGATCCAACACTCCAGACCCACAGCTGCGCCACTCCTCCTCATGTGGAAGCAACCCATGGAGCTGACCTCCCAGTAAGGGGGCTTGGCCAGCCCCTGGCTGAGTCCAACAATGAAAGATAAATAATTGAAACCTATAATTCCACTTTTCTTCTTTGATTATATAATAAGAAAGATTAAAACATAGATAATTAACCATACAAAATATTTGCAAATCAGGAAGCTTTTGTATGGCTATTGGGTATGTATTCAACTCTCATTAAAAGTTAAAACTAACAGGTAAAATTCATACCTTAGCTACTCATAATTTTCTCTAGACAAACTACATATTAATATCATAGGTAAGCCTTATCATATAGCTTCTTTTTATTATTTTATTGAATAATTGTGATATAGATTAAAAACAAGCTGAAGAAAAAGTTTCATGTTACTCAAAGTCATTGTTAGCAGTAAATATTTAATCTCTAAACATGTATGTTCAATGAAAGCACAAAATAATTCAAAAGCTTACAGGTATTCATACAGAAACTGATAAGTGAGATCATACTGAAAAGATTTGGAATCCAAACTGGAATTTTAAGAAGATAAGAAAGAATTTAGAAATACTTTTCTTCTCTCTGTTTTTTTGTTTCATAAGCAAGGAAAGAAAGAAATAAAAAATTGAATCAGTGAGTTTTTAGAAGATGTTTGCTTCTTTTCAGGAATACCCTCTTGGCAGGCATATAAAAATGTACTTCATATTACTTGGTCCAGTAAAACGTAAAGAAATGGCAAATAGGATGAATAAAATAAAATGAGACATTTTGTGATGATTGCTATGTTTCTAACGTTGCTTAACTAGTAGAGGACAGCCATCAGCACTGTTAGCACCATACTCGGGTGCCACACAGTGGGAGGGTTCTCCAGTCTTTTAAAGGTGTGCTTTTTATTGCTTCTTGCAAAACTGGTGTCAAGGCCATGAATTCTTTAGTTGTTGCCCATCTATGAAACTCTATAGTTACTTCAAGTCTGAATGAGAACCTAGCTGGACTGAGTAGTCTTGGTGAAGTGGTCATTTCACTTTTTGTACTATATACTTCCATAGTCTTCTGGCTCACTTAGTCTCACTTGATAGATCTGCTGTATATCTTATAGGCTTTTTTGTATATAAGTTACATTTTGTTTTTCTTGCTGAATTCAGTATTTTGTCTTTATCTTTTGATTTTTTTTGTTTTTTTGAGTACAAATGCATCTTGGGTTTTCTCAATTGGGTCTTTTTTCATTGGGACCCTTAGAGCCTCTTGGGTCTCCAAGCCTGTAATCCCTCAACTCTAGGAAGTTCTTATCTACAATTTCTTTAATTATTGTTTCTTTCTTTTTTTTTATCACACCTAGCAATGCTCAGGAGTTACTCCTGGCTCTTTGCTCAGGAATTACTCCTGGCGGTGCTAGGGGGGACCATATGGGATGCTGGGGATCGAATCCCAGTCGGCTGCATGCAAGGCAAATGCCCTACCCACTGTGCTATCACTCTGGCCCCTAATTATTGTTTCTTCATCAGCTTTGCATCTCTATTCTTTAGGGACTCTGATGATTCTTATAATGTTTGCTCCTCTTAAACTGATCCCATAGTTCTCTGGTGTGCTGTTCATTTTCACTGTCACTGTATCACTTTCTTCCCGTAGATCATCGTTTTGCTTGAGCGGGCACCAGTAGCATCTCAATACATCCTGTCACATGTGAGATAGCCCAACGACATCTGCCCGCTCCAGGTACATAAAGAGCCTCAAACCATTCCATCAAGTCGTGGGAATGAGGTCCATAACTGTTACTGGTATTTGGCATATCAAATACAACACGGGTAGCTTGCCAGGCTCTGCCGTGCGGGTGGGATTCTCTAAAGTCAAATATAAAAGTCTGCAATAGCACAGCAGGGAGGGCATTTGCCTTGCATGTGGCCAACCCGGGTTTGATCCCCGGCATCCTGTATGGTCCCCGGGCACAATTCCTGAGTGGAGAGCCGGGAGGAACCCCTGAGCTTCTCTGGGGTGACCCAAAAAGCAAAAATAAATAAATAAAAATAATAAAATGTGACTGCTGCTAAAGCTTACACGCAAACAAAGTTCCCATTGCGCACTCTGTACCTGGGGCAAATATGTCACACACAGATAGTCTATGCTGATTAACTAAGGGGAGGCTGAAAACTCAAAGGGGTTTGGGGGAGCCTGGAGAGATAGTACAGCTGCCCCCCAGTTCAACCCCCAAAACAAAACCAAAAAACTAAGATGAGAACACATGATATTACTCTCCTCTAAGGTCCAGCCCTGCACTGGTTTCCTGCCAGAACTACAGGGAGCCCCGTGCCCCCACCGCCCCTCCCTCTGTACGTGCAGATAGGGCTGCTGTGGTCCCTTTCATCACGCCCGTTCAAACCCCATACGGCACCAACACTTTGTCCACAGATAAAGAGAGAGAGGCGGGAAGATTCTTCCTACCCTGCTACCAGCGCTAGCAAAATGCCACAATAAAATTTTTTAAAAATTATTATTTTGGGGCTTCAGTGATAGTACAGTGAGTAGTGTGACTGCCTTACATGCAGCCATCCAGGGATACCTCGATCCCTGGCATCCCATAGGGTCCCCCAAGTGTTCATTGTATTGTATTGTATTGTATTGTATTGTATTGTATTGTATTGTATTGTATTGTATTGTATTGTATTGTATTGTATTTGCTCTTTGGATCACATCCAGCGATGCTCAGGAGTTACCCTAGCTCTTTGCTCAGGAATTACTCCTAGCAATGCTTGGGGACCATATATAGGGTACTAGGGATCAAATCCAGGTCAGCTGCATGCAAAGCAAATGTCCTACCCACTGTGCTATAGATCCGGCCCCTGCTGTTCATTTTTCAGACTGTTTCTACCTTCTTCTGTTTTCTAGCATCTCTTCTCATTTGGGAACTCCCAGACCTTTCCCTAATTGCTGCTTCAGATCTTTAGTTGGCTTTTAAATATCACCCACCATGTTCTTCATTTCTGACATTTATGACTGTTGTAGTTTTTGTGTTTCTATTCTCAAAGCTTCTTGTGCTTTGCTGACTATCTGTGCTATTGTTTATTTGAAGTTATTGAAGTTATTAATTATAATGTCACTAAAGACACTGTCTGATAATTTATTGATGTTGCTTAAGTCTTCTATAGTACAGTTTTTTCTCCCTTAGCTTGGTGGGCTTCTGCGTCTTTCCCCATTGATTTTTCAGTGTCCTTACACACTGGGAGTGAGTCGTTGTAGTTAACTTCTCTGAAATATGCCGAAGGGTTAGGCTGTGAATAGTTCTCTGTGTTCTGCCTATAATGGTATGGCAGAGCAGCAAGCAGATGGAGAGACAGGAGCTGTGGTGTGAGCATCCAATGCAGAGCACTTCAGGTGTGGAGACTGCTGGTTCCACCCGGTAAGGAGGTTTTCTGCCTCCTGCTCCAGAATTGCCTGAGGGATGCCAGCTAGAGGAAGGCTTCACTTGGAATGCTGGAACAATAATCAGAAGTGTACACTAGAGTATTCATTTTATCTCTGCAAACTTTTTTCCACCATGCTTTCTGTAATCCTGTTTTCTTTTCCTCATGTACCTTAGTTATGTTCTAACATTCACTGATTTATCTTTTCATTTCATTTTCCCCATTTGTCAATTTCATATTATTACACACATGGCAAAGTCATACAGCATTCTATTCGACCTTCTGTTTTATTTTTAATTCACATTAATTTTTAAGTGTTTGAATAGAAGTCCATTGTATAAATATATTCTATCTTTTTCAAAAAAAAATCTGTCCAGGGGCATTTCTATTAACTTTGTACATAAGTTATTGTAAATAAATCTTTAGTGCACACTAAGGAGGATATTACCTTTGGTGTAAATGTTACTGAATCATGGACACACTAATTTACACCCACACAACAATGTATACTGGTTCTCCATATCCTCTTGAATACTTGCTATCAGCCATATTGAAGTAAGTCATTCTCACAGCTATGATATTTTTCATTTTAGTTTTGATTTATATTTCCTTAATAATGAGTGGTCATTTTATCTTGTGTCTATTGAATGCCATTTTTGATGAAGTCTTTCTTTAGTTTTCCTACTCAGTTTTAATTAAGTGTTTACCTTTTCTCAAGTTGTATGGTTTCATTATGTACTGGATATCCACATCTTCCAGTTTGAAGTATATGTGAAAATATTTTTTCCATATTCTAGAATACTCTAGTCTAAACTTCTGCTTATTGCTCCAGCATCCCAAGTGAAGCTTCTCTCTAGCTGGCATCACTTGGGCAATTCTGGAGCAGGAGGCAGATATGAGTATTGGCAGATATGAACCAAAAAGCAAAAACAAAATAATGCCCTTAAGTGCAGCAGCTACTGGGCTTCCAAGGTTCTTGCTTGCTGCAGTATCCACTTAAACACATCCACAGTGATATTTTCAGTCAATTGTGCTGCTTCTGCATGCCACCCACAGATTATAAACATCCTATTTCGTATTGGCGGGGTAGTTCATATTATTGTTACTGCACTTTTCGTTTTCCCATGTGGTATCAGAGATTGAACTCACTGTCTGTCTTTCTTCCCCTTCATCATCGATTTGCTCAAGTGGGCACCAGTAACATCTCCATATGTCCTGTCTCATGCTAGTAGAGCCCAAGGGCACCTGCTTGCTCCAGAAACATAAAGAGCCTCAAACCATTCCATCAGGTCATGGGAAAGAGGTCTAAAATTGTTACTGGTATTTGTCATATCAAAAGCGACATGGGTAGCTTGCCAGGCTCTGCCGTGTGGGTAGCATACTCTTGTTGTCATTTCTAAATCCAGCATTTATTGATGAACCGAGCAGCGGCCATGCAAGCTGGGCTGTGATAGGCTGGTCTGCGGGGTGGAGTTCTGACAAGGGGGAAGTCGGATGTGGAAAATGGTGGCTCTCATGGAGTGGGGGTCGTCTGGCTTGTTGTGAGTCTCTGCTGGGGTGGCGGGCCAGGGCTAGAACCTGCATTCCTCCTGGGTGCCTCGTGAGCGGCTGGGCACAGGAGAGCCAGTAGCAGCTCTGCCCCATGTCTGTGAGTCTCAGGGTGCTCCGGGTGCTCAGAGTTTACTCCTGGCCCTGCGTTCAGGGATGAAACCTGGGTCAGCCTCATGTAAGGCAAGTGCCTTACTGACTGTATTATCTTTCTAGTCCCTGGCACTGTACTTTAACTCTGAGTTCAGAGATTGAACTCAGAGTGTATGCAAGAAAGCGCTCTACCACTAAACCACATCCCTGGTCTAACACTACAGGGTCTTTTTTTGGCAGGGGGTGGGGGTTGGAGGATTGCACAGGGAGGTGGGTTGGTTCACTGCTGGAGGTGCTCAGGGTGCTCAGAGTTTACTCCTGGCTCTGCGTTCAGGGGATGAAACCTGGGTCAGCCTCATGCAAGGCAAGTGCCTTACTGACTGTATTATCTCTCTGTCCCTGGCACTGTACTTTAACCCAAAGATTTTACCAAACCAACCCCCCCATTCCAGGTTTGACCAAATCAGTCCTCACATTCTGTGTTTGACCGAACCAAACTAGTCCCCACATCCTGTTTCCCAAGTCAGTCTTCTAGGGCTTCTTACTTTTGGTAGCAATTCTATGTCAGAGTTCAGTCAGGAGACAGAAACAATAATATAAATAAGGTAAAGTAAGTATTAAAGATTATTAGCTAATAATAAGAGATTAACTACTAAGGGATAAGGAGAACTTCAGTGAAGAGAACTCTGAAGACTATATGAATAGCAGATATATGGAACTTCTACAGCTGTGTTCCTGATAACAGTATATCAGAAAGGCATAGATTTGGGAGAGACCATCCAAAGTTGAGATTCAGACCTCTTTGAGGAAATTGTCATCCACTGGATTGTGAAGTTCCTGAGATGCTAGGGCTCTAGGCTGACAACTAGGAGTAACCCTTCTGGGGTGCCAGTAAAACTATAGAAAGAATCCTGGGTGGCAATCATGAAACACACTAGCAAGCTGTCTAGGTAACAGACTTGTGAGAGCAAATTCCACTGAGTGTCTCACTAGCTTATCACCACCAAGGCAAGATGAGAAGAAAACATGCTGCAACAAGGCACATTTTATTCTTTATCTTTGAAAACTGGTGCATAGTATAGGTGTATACATAGAATTTATTCATCCTTGAGTGAATTGAGTGCAGTTTAAGGAAGCATTAAAATGATGGTGTCTTCTTATATTTGTTTCATTCAACTTGGTTAAAGGAAAACTATAGTTTGATTCCAGTCACTCTGCTGAATATGAAATTCCAAATGGTTGAGTTAAAGGCTACCTTACAGCATTGGTTTAAATAAAATTGGTCGCCTGCCAGGGCACAATAGGCCCTCACTGAACTGAAGATTTGGTATAAGTTTGCATATAGTTAGCATACACTGGATATGGTTATGACCAGTGGCTGACAAAGAAATAGTCCTAATATTTTTATTACTTTTTTTCCCAGAACAGATAGAAACTCCTAGATCAGGTGATTGCCATCACAGAATTTTCCTTCTTTTTGCACTGCTGGATATTGAGCACATGCAAGGTGCACAATCTGCTACAGAGCTACATCCCTAGCCCAGTAATAGCCTTTTATTAGGTAGTACTAAATCAAAGCAGAAGTTTTTTGAAAAAAAACTTTATTTAAATCCCATGACTTACAAAGTTGTTCACAATACAGTTGTTTCAGGTATTCAGTATTCCAATATTAGTCCCACCACCACTGTGTCCTTGCTGCCACCAAAGACCCTTATTTCTCACCCACCCACCCACCATGTTGCCCTATATTGCATATTACAACATATATCTCAGAATGGTATTGTTAAAGTCATGACCTTTTTACTGAGCTATTACATGTGAATTATACCATCTGGTATTGCTTTCACTTACTGAGCTTATTCGACATGGTGGGCTTCTACTCAATTTTTAACAAAGCTGTTCATATTAATTTCTTTTGTTTGGGGGGTCACACTAGGCAAATGCTCAGGGGGTTACTCCTGGCTCTGCACTCAGGATTTACTCCTACTTGGGGGGACCATATGGGATGCCCAGAAATTGAACCTGGGCTGGCTGCGTGCAAGACAAATGCCGACCTGCTGTGCTATTGCTCCGGCCCCATCTTAATTTCTTATAAATATTTAATATTCAACCCCAAATCCACCATCATTGCAATTTCATCAACAATTATTTCCACAACAATTATTTCCAACTTTCTCAACCACTGCATAAGCCTGCCCCTAAGCAGACCCTCAATAATTTATTTTATATTGCTTGTTATAGCTAGCAGATACACCTGGCAGAGCAGCTACCAGCTCTCCCTGTTGCACTCCCTGCACTCCACTGACCACGATTTATCTCCAAATTACCAAGGATCTTCTACTGACCCCTCTCAGAGAGCCCGGCAAGCTACTGAGAGTATTCCACCAGCACGGCAGAGCCTGGCAAGCTGTCCAATGCATATTCTATATGCCCAAAACCGGTAATAACAATGTTTATTTCCCTGGAAATTTTGCTCCTGCTCGAGCGAATCAATGAATAATCGAATGTCAAGTGATCAAGTGATTTTTTTCCAATTCAGTAGATTTCTTTGCTCCGTTCATATTTTTATTTCACTGAAGAAAATCTTTTCAATGTGATACAGTCTCAGTTTTATATCATTACTTTCACTTCAGTCATTGCTGGTGTTGAATACTTAAAACATATATAGTAATCCATGATTGATTTAACCCATATTATCTTCACATATTTATTATTTAAGTTTTTACTTAAAGTTCTTAGTTCATTTCATTTTTTTGCTTGTGGTTATGTAGTTTACTCAGCACCTTCTTTTTTTGCTTCTAAGGTCACACCTGGCAATGCTCAGGGGTTACTCCTGGCTCTTAACTCAGGAATTACTCCTGGTGGTGCTCAGGGGACCATATGGAATGCCAGGGATCGAACCCAGAAGCTGGGTAGCTGTGTGCAAGGCAAACATCCTACCAGCTGTGCTGAAGACATGCTCCATTCTTTTTGGTATACTTTAGGATTCTTAGGATAAGTTAAATTTAGTTAAGTACGTGGGTTTATGTCTGGGTTTAAAATAAATTCCTTTCTTGTTTGGGTGCCAAGGCTTACTCCTGGCTCTGCTCTCAGGAATTACTCCTGGCAGTGCTCAGGGGCCATATGGGATACTGGATATTGAACCCAGGTTGGCCATTCATAAGGAAAATGCCCTATCCACCGTATTATCGCTCTGACCCTTATTTCTGGGTTTAAAATTATATTTAACTGTTGGCAGAAGGTAGATCTAAGAATATGCGAAGGAAGGTCTGATGGATACTGCCTGTTAACAGATACACGAGGTCTTCTGGCAGACTATCTCTCAATAGAGTTAGTATGTAGAATTATCTAGTGAGACTGTTTATCAAGCTGCAGTTACACAGACAAGGCTATCCTAGGTCATTTATCTGCACATTTCCTTGTTGGCTATAACTAGCCCAAGATGGAGTCTAGTGGACAATTCTTAAAGTTAGGCAGAAAACAGGTTTTTCTTGTTCTTCTGTCTGACATGACCTTGCCATCATGGGCTAGTCGGAAGGCTATGTATTAGCAACTGTAAGGTGTTCTTTTGTTCATCTCACCTTACCTAGATAGCACCCCCCTAAAGGTTTTTTGGTTCGGGATGTATCCTTCCTATTATTCCTAAATCCTATGCAAAGAATGTGAAATGTCTTTGTAATGTAAACCATGGAAACTTAACTCTAAGCTGTATTGCCCCTTGAGATGATGGGATAAGAGAGTTGGGGTTCTTGTGGAGGTGGTCAGTCAGCTGCTCCTCCGGCTGGTGATCATTAAAAATATTAATGGATATATGTCGTGTTCCTAGAGTCTCATCTCTGCGCCTCTGACCCGACAGGACATTCCTGCTTCATTTCACTGACCCATGTGCCTATTTTTATTCCAGAACTACCTAATTTTAATTGCCTCTTTGTAGAGTAGTTTGGAAGCAAGTTCATATTATTCTTCATTTCCCTCTCTCTGGTTTCCCATTGCTATTGAAAATCTTTTAGAGTGCCATGTAATTCTCAGTACTTTTGCTATAATTTCTTTAAAAATAATTACAGGGGCCATAGTGATATTTCAATGGGTAGGGATTTTTCCTTGCATGTGGCCAACCTCGGGTGATCCCCAATTTCCCATATTGTCCCCCAGCAGCACAAGGAGTAATTCCTGAGTGAAGAACCAGGAGTAATCCTCGAGCATCACTGGGTGTAACCCAAAAAGCCAAAAAATTTTAATTATGCATATAAAGGTGGCCACAACAATTTTCATGCATCACTACTGCTATTGACCTGGCTGCATGAATTTGAGGTTGAAGTGCTTGGGCCAGCAGCACATTAGGGTTTGCTTAGGCTAAGCAGTGCTGGCATCACCAGAGATGCAACTGTAAATAATTAGGGGCCCTCACAGCTATTCCTGGTGAAGCTTTGGAGACTGAAATATCAAAAATTTAACCTGGGCCTTGCATATGTACAGCATGTGCTTTATACCTCTGAGCTATCTCCCAGGCCCTCACAAAATATACAAAACAACTGTGAAGTAAAGAAATAAAGACGAAAATCTTGTGAAGGATTGGAGAAATATGTACCCTGGCTGCAGAATGTCCATTGGTACAGAAGCATGCCTTTGTATTCTGAGATACAGTTAATCTCAGATGCCCTTCCCCACATCTGCATAGGGCCTGCAGCCTTGGCTGGGGCAATATTAACATTTCAATGGAACTAGGTGAGGTCCTGGGAGAAGTTAACTAAGAGGGATTGACCATAACTGCTTCCTTGATGTGGGCCAGTCAGTCAGGGCTGAAAAGTTATAAAAGCTGTAGCCTGCTTTCTTCCGCACCTTTTCTTCTCCTTTCTTCCTCTTCACTCTCTGCCTCTGCTCTCCTCCTCTCTGTTCTCTTCTCTGCTGGGCCTTAGCACGTGGTAGCAGCCATCTTGACCTAGGATTCTAAACCTACACGTGGCCGGGCCCAGCTAGGAACCTAAAGTCTGGGGTTTTCCTGTTACTAAATTGTATACCAGAACAAGTGTGAGTAAAGCCTTTTGAAACTCTGATGGATTCTTGTGTCTTTCTCTGTCTGCCTGCCGCTGATCACCTGGGATAGAAGGGGATCCCTATACCCTGCTTCCAGATGTTGTTGGGGAGCCCAGTGGTACCCTGACAAGTGGAGGTTCCCACCGCGATTCCTGTTTCTGCTCCCTGATTTTGTTGGGGCACTCAGCGGGTCTCCAACAGGTGCACACTGCAGACCATTTAGTATACCTCAGGGGTTCCCACCTCACCCTGACCCTAAGTAAATCAAACCACACACCCTGGTGAAAGATGTTCTGAAGCTATAAGAGTCCCACCCCTCAGATAACAAAGAAATAGGAACAATGGAAAAAAAATTGAAGGGAAACTGACTATATCAACAAAAACTGGCCTTGTAGGCAGAAGTCACCAGGTGTTCATGGAGGTGGAGCTGGGTTCCCCATTCCCCTTCCAGCCCCTCCAGGAGGCCTGGTGGCCCTGCCCAGGAACTGCCTCAGGGACATCAGCCAGCATGCAGAGACTCAGACACACGGAGAGCTGCCATCTGGCTCTCCCATAAGCTCAGCTGAATACAAGACTCCCAGGAGGCAAGTTGGGTTTTGGGAGTTGTCCCATCACCTCTGTCAGGACTCTGAAGCAGTCGGATGAGACTCACTCACCATAAGAGCCACCATTTTTATGGTCCAGACCCCACAGCTCATCAAAATCCACCCAAGAGTTGCTGATCTCAACACCAACTCAGCAGAGTAGCCGAGTTCAAGCCCAGGTAGGAGGCTCTTGGAGGTGGAAGTCACTGGGCATTCGTAGAAGTGGAGCTGGCTTCCCCATTCCCTTCTCTGGCCCATCCTGGAGGCTTGGTGGCCCCGCCCACGAACTGCCTCAGGGTGATCAGCCATCATGCAGAGACTCAGATGCATGGGGGAGCGAGCTGACATCTAGTAGTCCCTGAGTCACCTGGCCACAGACGGCCATGCGGTACATCAAACTAGTGGAATCTACTCATGTTCTAGAATATATTACAATCCACAATGTGTAGGAAATGGAGGAGACACACACACACACACACAGAGAGAGAGAGAGAGAGAGAGAGAGAGAGAGAGAGAGAGAAAGGATATAAGGAAACTGCCATGGAGGCAGGCTGCAGAGGGGTGAGGGAGGTGGGAACATTGGTGATCAGAAATGGGCACAGATGGAGGGATGGGTGTTGAAACACTGTAGAACCAAAACTCAAACATGAACATTTTGTAATTTTATATCTAATGGTGGTATAATAAAATATTTTTAAAAAATAGGCATGCAAGATTCAACGACTATGCCAACCAGGTTTTTAGGGAGTCTGGGCCGGGATACCTCTCCCCACCTTGGCTCCCTCCATAAAAAGCTGGCAGCCCCACCCAGAACTGCTGCTGGGGCTCTTGACTGGACACCAGGTATTTAGGTGCAGGGCAGAGTCTCTGCCCACCCATCGTGTGCTAGACTGATTGGGCGTCTTGGAGTGGAGACAGGTTTTTGCTCTTTGGCCTGTCCTCTGCCTGGCTCCCAGATATCAGAAAACATCCCACATCAAAACCACAGTCATCCTCTGGTCCAGACTCCCCAGCTGGACA
>JAJIBD010027969.1:0-19162 GCA_021461705.1 Cryptotis parvus
TCCAGCACCCATCCCTCCACCAGTGCCCACTTCCCACCACCAATGTCCCCACTTCCCTCCCCCTTCCTCCTAGCCCGCCTCTATGACAAATTCTTTATCTCTTCTCTCTCTCTTTTTCTCTTCTCTTACACATTGTGGATTGCAATACATACATTCAGAGATCATCATGTATATCTTTTTTCCTATATTCAATGCTCAGTTCTAGGCTGGTATTATCACTTTTGACAAATATTAGCACACTGTTCCTCTCTCTGTCTTACCTAACCACTGATTCCCACATGTTTGTGGTAGATTCCACCTTTTTTTTTTTTTTAATTGAAAGATGCTCATGTAGAGCCTTGGTTCCACAGTGTTCCAACACACACCCTCCGCCCAAACCCATCTCCCATCACCAATGTCCCCACCTCCCTCCCCCCCCACACCTCAACCACTTGGCGGGTTCTGTATGTCATTTCTTTCCTCCTTATATCTCCTTCCCAACAAACTTTCCTGCTCTTCGTTGACTGCAGTGCATTAAAAGACATTACTGTTTCACTATTTTAGTGGACTCATTGGCCGCAAGCGGCGCGCAACCTGGGCTCAAACCGACTTTGCTCTGTTGATCTGGTCTGAGGCCGTTTTGCAGCGTCGGACAGCAAAAATGGTGGCTAGTGTGATGGGCGAGTCTCATCCGGGCTGCTTCCGGGACCCCTCAGAGGCGACGGGCCCACTCCCCAAACCCATCTGCCCTCCTCGGGTTCCATGGTCAGCTAGGCCCGGCGCGAGCCGAGTGCCAGCCTCCCCCAGCCGCCCCGTGAGGCCCTGTGCTGGCCCGGGGGCAGCTCAAGGGCAGGGCCACCAGGCTCGACAAGATGGAGGGGGAAGTACAAAGGATTTTTATATATTGGGTTTGAACGCCCTGTTTGGCTAGGGCTTCCATGACCGCTTCAGTCTCCACAGAATCAAAAGCTTTCTTTAAATCAGTGAACGTGAGACAGAGCAGCATCTTGAATTCTATATAGACTTCATTGAGTTTGGTTATCGTGTGGTTATGGTCGATTGTGCTGAGTCCTTTTCGGAAGCCAGCTTGCTCGCATGGTTGTTCTTCATCTGGTTGTTCTTCTGCCAGTCCTGTTCAGGATGACTCTAGTGAACAGTTTGTAGATGACGGACAACAGGCAGATGGGGCTATAGTTGCCAATGTCGTGAATGTCTCCCTTCTTGAACAGTAGAATTATGATTACTTAGCCAATAAAATTGATCATTGAGAGTGATTAATAATAAAAAATTCAAGGACAGGTTTGTCAACTACTTTAGAAGGGGCAAGTATGTGAGTGTTGGAAGTTATAGAAATATTTCTCATTTTTTCATGTTACTAGCACAGTTATGATACTGTAGTTGCTTATTTTTATTTTTCAGTTTGTGGGTCATACCTGGGGATATTGTTTAGAATAATGTTTAATCCAGTATATCAAATTGGGAGTTTCATATATTTGATAAAGGCGAATAGGATGTTTCTAAAATATGAGTTGAGATTATAATAATGTTAAGTGGCTGAACCTTGACACCATTATTATTATGCTAAGTGAAATAAACCAGATGTAAAAGGATAGTTACAGAATGATTTCACCTCCAAAGTTTGGAACTGCCTACTCCTAGAGTAGGCAGATTCAGAAAGGTGAATGGTGGGTCTCAGAGACGCCAAGAGAAGGCGACATAGGGTCACTATCACTATCACTATCTTCCCGTTGATCATCTATTTGCTAGAGCGGGCACCAGTAATATCTCCATATGTCTTGTCTCATGCTAGTAGAACCCAAAGGCATCTGCTTGCTCCAGGAACATAAAGAGCCTAAAACCATTATATTAGGTCATGGGAATGACCTAATATAAATGTTACTGGTATTTGGCATATCAAATACGACATGAGGGCCGGAGCGATAGCCCAGCAGGTAGGGGCGTTTGCCTTGCACGCGGCCGGCCTGTGCCAGCCCGGGTTCGATCCCTGGCATCCCATATGGTCCCCCGAGCACTGCCAGGAGTAATTCCTGAGTGCAAAGCCAGGAGTAACCCCTGAGCGTCGCCGGGTGTGACCCAAAAAAGCAAAAAAAAAAAAAAAAAAATACGACATGAGCAGCTTGCCAGGCTTTGCCGTGCGGGTGGCATACTCTTGTAGTCAACTCTAAATAAAGCATTTATTGATGAAGCTAGCGGCCATGAGAGCCAGATCTGCTGGGTGGAGGTGTGAAGAGAGGGAAGTCTGGATGTGGAAAATGGCGGCCCCATGGAGTAGGGGGTCATCTGGCTTGTTGTGAGGCTCTGCTGGGGTGGCAGGCCAGGGCTAGAACCCACCATGCCTCCCGGGTGCCCTCATGAGCGGCTGGGCACAGGGAGAGCAAGTAGCAGCTCTGCCCCATGTCTGAGAGTCTCTGGTTCGATGTAGGGTATTACTGTTTAATGCTTGGTTTTCACTTGATGATTAAAACATTCTGGACATGAAGAATGGTAACGGTTGGACAGTGTTTTGAATGTATTTACTGTCACTGAATTAATTGTACACTTAGAAACAGTTGAAATGATAATTTATTTTGTTAATGTTACCTAACCAAATTGTGTGGGGAGGGGAGGGAGAGAGTTTTTAAGATGGAATTGAATTGAGAAATAACTATAGAAGTGCTCGACAGTCTACAACAAAATGTTGATGGTGATTGTAAGATATCAGTGATCTGACGGTGCTGGGGAAGGGTAATGGTACAGGGAACCCGGGGCTCGGTGACCAGGTGGGAACACATAGTCCCATAAAGTATGGCAGGGAAAACTCTCGGGTACCTGAGGCATCTTACTCTGCTAAAATCCCTGATTCTGGGCTATGCCCATAAGTTCTTTATTCAGGTAAACTGGTCTTTTTTTCTTTCTTTTTGGGTCAGTCCCTGCAATGCTCAGGGGTTCCTCCTGGCTCTGCATTTAGGAATTCCTCCTAGTGGTGCTTGGGAGACCATGTGGAATGCCAGGGATTGAACCCAGGTTGGCTGTGTACAAGGCAAACGCCTACCCCTACCCCACTGTACTATCGCTCTGGCTCCTAAATTAGTTTTTCTAATGAACTGGTCTTTCTCTTTTCTTTCTTTTTACTTTGCTTTTTGTTGTGTGTTTTGAACCACACCCAGGGATGCTCAGGGATTACTCCTGGCTTTGTGTCCAGGGATCCTATCTGGTGGGAGCTCTGTGCGGGTGGGGGAGCAGGTGGTGGGGGATTGGGGGAGAACGGGACCCTGTGGGGTGCTGGGGGATCAAACCATTGTCAGCTGTGTGCAAGGCAGGTGCCCTGCCCTCTGTACTACCCTCATCAGCCCCCAAGGATTTTTCAATAATTAAACTAAAAAAAGAGGAAATTGCATTTTATTCTCATTATTTTGGGGAAAAATGGGCCATTCTCAGTGTTCTCTTGGGTGGAGCAGGAAGTCCTGCTCTTTGGGGCTTGCTCCTGGTGGTGCTGGGATTTTAACTGGGTTGGCCACATGCAAAGCAAGTGCTTTAACTCCCTGTACTGACTGTCAAGCCCCCAGGAAGGTGCATTTTATTTTATTTTTGGGGTTCGCTTACAGCTATGCTCAGGGATCCCTTTTGGTGGTGGTTAAGGAACCATTTGTATTTCTGGAGATCAAAACAGAGTCCACTGTGTGCAAGGCAAGTGCCTTAAGCCCTGTACTATCTCTCTAGCTCATAGAGTGCTTTTTAAACATTACATTGGCATTTAAAATCCACTAAGTTCTGTCCTTTTACTGTAACTGTATATGGAAAAGAAAAATCACCCACAAACTTGCTCTTTGTTCGTGATACCACCTTTTTCTCGTCTCCCATATTATTTTGAAGTGATAATAATCAACTGTACTTTTTACTTTTTGGGCAGCATTGTTTAGATACTTTGCCCTTTGCGTCATGGTTAGAAAAGTTGTAAAACTCTGTGTGTGTGTGTGTGTGTGTGTGTGAGTGTGTGTGTGTGTGTGTATGTTGGTCCATATCTAGTGGTAATATATTAACTCCTGGTGGTGGGGGATTGAACCGTGGTCTCTTGGATTCAAAGCTTACACTCAGCCCATGGAACATCTTTCCTGCCCATAAATCAAATGAAAACAAAATAAAGGTCCCTGAGGTTTACAGTGCTATTAAGGATAGAGTGGGGGTTTTTTTTTTTCTATCCCTGGCACTACATAAGGTGATCCCAGAGTGTAGAGCCAGGAGTGATCCCAGAGCTTTGCCAAGTATGACCCCAAACACCCTCTCCCCGGCCCAAAATCTTCATAAGATAGAAAGATAGTGTTTCGTATCTGAAACATTTCATCCTTGTCGTTGGTAAAGAGCATGGCATTCCCGTGGACATGCTGGATAACTGCAGTCATGAAGAATTGGAAAGTTCTGCTGAAGATTACATGTCAGATCTTCGGTGCGGTGACCCTGAAAATCCTGAATGCTTTTCTTTTCTCAACATTACGGTAAGGTGGAATTGACTGTTCGCTCATTCAGTTGCATTCGTATATGAAATCAGCATCTCTGCATATTGACCATTTTGAGATTTTTATTAGAAGACTATTCAGATGAGATGAGGTATGTCCAGTTATTAGAAGGCTATTTGGAAAACCATGGATAAACATTGGTTGACTTGAAGAGTCGTGATTCAGAGTTTTAAAACCATGATGTGATTCTTTGATGTCCGTGTTGTGCTTTCACAGTGTAAGGGCTAGACTAGCTTTTCTAGGGCTGGTTATCATATTTGCAGTCTGTTTGTCTGTCTTCCCATTGTTCATCGATTTACTCGAGCAGGCACCAGTAACAACTCCATTCATTGGGAATGAGGTCCATTATTGTTACTGTTTTTGGGCATATCGAATACACCACAGGTGGCTTGCCAGTCTCTGCCGTGGCACTGGGATTATCCCAGGAGGCCCAGTCTCTTTTCTGTGTCAGACCATGCAGGGTGCATGTATATTTGGAATCTGTGATTTTAGAAATTTTTTAAAAAATCAGCAAATCACTTCTTTTTTTTTTTGACACGAGCCTTTTACTAAAATCTTGAAGTAAAAATTTACAGTGAGCAAACTGCAGGGTATAGTGGTTGAGCATCGATTTGGCAGCATCAGAATCGCCCTGCAGTTTGGAGAGATGCTGAGAGGATCACACGTCAGGAGCCCTGGGTTTGCTTCCCAACCCTGTACGCTGCCCCCCAGTAGCTCTGAAGGATTCCCCCCCACCACCATTGGATGTGGTCCCCCAAAAAAAACAAAGCATAAAAAGAATGCTACCATGAAGATGAGTAGCAAATAATTCTATTCTCTAGATCTTAAATTTCTTTTCTGGAAAATGTCACTGATTTCCATGCTTCTACACGGTCTTCCACAATTTTCCAAATTGTAACATTGTCTCTAAGAAAAGAATTAGTATTGTACTAAGAAAGGCCAAAAATTCAGTTAGATACATATTTGATATATGTATCTCATATATCAGATACCTGCCCCTCAAGGTTTTGCAGATGTGGCTGTGGTGCCCAGCTGTGTCAGCAAGTGGCAGACAGGAGACTGGCTTGTCTACGCCAGGGCTGTGCCCCATGGGCCCTGCATGGTTGATGCTCTGACACAGAAAAAGACTGGGCCTCCTGGGATGATCCCAGTGCCACAGCAGAGCCTGGCAAGCCACCCGTGGTGTATTCGATATGCCAAAAACAGTAACAATAATGGACCTCATTTCCAACGAATGGAGTTGTTACTGGCACCTGCTCCAGTAAATTGATGAACAATGGGAAGACAGACAGACAGACACACAGACACACACAGAGACAGACAGACAGACATATCAAATAAATTGATCTGGTGTCTTCGACTAGAAAATGGAATTTTTCTTTATTAAGTGGCCTAAGTCAGTGTTTCTAACCTTTCCGAGCCCCGTACCATGTTCTCTCCCACCTTTGTTTTCTTGCTGTGGTCCCTGTGTCCTGCAAGGTGGCCCCTTAGCTGAGTTTTATGCTGTGGCCTCACATTTATGTCCTTTTTACATGTAGGAACATTCTGGGGGTCTCACAGGGGACATAGCCTCTCACCCTTTGAGAAATGCTAGACTAAATAATAGATTAATTAAAAAAACAAGATTATAATTACATAATTTTATAAATAAGTGAATTTATAGTATATACATTTACATTTATAAATGCATGAATTTATAATTATAAAAATTATTATTTTGCAATAACTTTATGGATCCTGTTATACTTTTTTAAACATTCGTTTTCTAGGAGTCACTCCCTGCAAAGTTGCCCTGGGGAGAGGCTGATTGGTGGCTCTGTGCCTCAGTCAGCAGTGCATGGTGGGCTCCAGGACCACACGTGGCTCACGATGGGGTTGGCAGTGGGATGGGGGAATCAGACTCGGCCTCACATGCCAGTCACACACGCACCATTCCAACTATTGGCTCTGTTTGTTTTGATTCAGAAGTATAACCAGAATGTAGTAATATTTAGTGAAATAAGCCGTTTCCTCCCCTAACATAGTCTCTCTTGTTCAGACTAGAAAACCTCTGAGAAATGAGTTATATAATTGGTATTCATGTAGGATGTTTAATGTTTACATCAAAGATGATGTTTTTTATCTTGTTTTCTTCCACCTCTTCACCGATCTTTCATCAATTGTTGTTTCAGATTCCCATTAGCCTGTCCAATGTAGGCTTTGTACCACTCTATGGTGGCGAGCAGACCCAGAAAATCCTCGCTCTCTTTGCTCCTGAAGACTCACTGACAGGTGTCTCTCCCCCTCCCTCTTTTGGTTTAGTCTTTGTAAATCAAGGGATTTTTCTTCAAGCCAGATGTTAATTAAAAGTTAGCTACATGAAGAAATTACAGGGAAAAATAAGCTCACTTCAAAATAGAAATTTTATTGTATTTAAATTTTGGTAAAATATAATTCTCAATTGCTTATGATATAATGTTTAATGGGTAAAATAGAGCAAAATAGTAGAAATGAGGCTTTTTGTATGGGTATAATTAAGGGTATCTAGTAATCGCTCTACCTTTTGACCTGCATCTTACCATCTTTGTGTTCCGTTTCAGCTGTGGCACTTTACCTTGCTGATCAATGGTGGGCTATTGATGATATTGTGAAAACGTCTGTCCCTTCCAGAGAGGGGCTTAAGCAGGTAACAAGATCCTGTACATTAAAACTCTTTCTTACGAGGCCTTTTTAATACATTTCCCATAAACAGTAGTTTGGAAAGTTAATGATCTTCATTCATTGGGGGAATGCTTAGATTATGTTAAGCACCTGGAGCTCATTCTTATAACATTGGCTCTCAGGATGGCACTGAGGGGGCGGGGTCTCTTCTATTTAGGTGTGGTTTTGAGATCACCTGAGAATCTGGGGAGGAAGAGGGGTACTTGCACTGCCATTGCCCCCTATTACCTTCAGCTTCTACTTGTCTTGTTGGCTAGTGAACACACATGTTTGGCTAGTGAACACATGTTTTCTGTGTGGCTGCTTGGCTCCTCTCTCTCTCCAGAAGAGATGGGCCAGCTCTTGTCTCTCGGCAGGGCCATCTGCAGTGGTGAGCTCTAGAGGGCACAGTGTGGTGGAGGGTACAAGTATGGTCTTGTACTGCATACTTCCTCTTTCTGTCCCCGCCTTCATTTTATCAGTTACTTGGAAGTGCCCATAGATTCTGCCAGTGTTGTAGTTCATGGTGCTGAGCGGGAGAAGTAATCTGTGGAAGGCAGAATTAAGAAACAGAGAAAATAGGGATGAAATACGATGAAAATAGGGAAACATGTAAAGTACTACCCAAAGGGCAAAAGCAAATGAAGTGTACATGTACACCACGAAGATCTTGCCAAGTTGGCAGCATATATGTATATATAAAGAAGGTTGAGCTCTCAGTTAAGTAGAAGTAAAATCATGGTAAGAAAAGTCTCATAGAAAACCTTAAGTTTATATAGAAAAGCCTCATTGTCTTAGCAGTATTTGCACCGTTGATACCTGTACTGTTTGTTTACCTGGGGTGGAGAGACTAGGAAGACGTGAAGCCATTTTAAGGAAACAGAACAAGGGTCAGCGTCCCCCGCTGAGTTAAGGGTCTTTCCCTTCCATTGCTCTCAGGCTTAGCTTTGGTATCAAAATGAAGGGAACCTTCAGATTTTTGTATAGGTTTTGTCTTCATAGTATCAGGGTACCATCTTTGGGAATTATGTTTCAGCTCAGTGTGAAGGTGGATTTTGTGTTGACCAGAGCTGACCAAGAGCAGAGGGAGACATTTACCTCCTCAGCCAGTTAGCTTTGTCTTCTCATATTCTGTTTGGTGACAGATCTCCTAACAAGGGAGATTTGCTCGAGTTTCTGAGAGAAGGAAGTCTACGATTCGTGCTTTTGTTTTCTATTCACCTTATGTAGGGCAAACCATACTTTCTTAAAGTAGATTTGTAGGAAAATTAAGTTTATGGGCAGAACTTGTTTGTTGAGCAAAGTAGAGATGTCTGTGGAGAAAACTTTACTGTGCTGTCAGAAAGTAGCTGAGGTGGTTCTTGTTACCATGTAGGGAGACTCCGTTTCCCTTTAGAGATTGCTCCAAGCCTCTTTTCACTAGCCTTCCCCCAGTGTCACTAGCTTCATTGGATTTGGAAGACGAGAGAGAGAGAGAGAGAGAGAGAGAGAGAGAGAGAGAGAGAGAGAGAGAGCAAGAAAGATTTTTCTTACACAGCAAAAGCATGACCATTAAATGAGCATTTTACTTGGAAAAAAACTGACAGATTCCTTTTTTACTCTTGATTGGGGGACCTTTGGGGCACACCAGTGGTGCTCCCAGCTTACTCCTGGGTCTGTGCTCTGTTCACTCAGGTGTGTGTCAGGCAAGCACCCTCCCTGCTGGACTGTTGCTCCTGTCCCAGTGCTCTTCTTTTCCAAGAGCATCAATATGCTTTTACTCAGCGAATGAACAGATTGTCCTTAAAGACGTTAAGGGATAACGTGAAACCTCCTCCTGCCTTTTTTTTAAATGTGGAAACTGGAATGGGGTGAAAGAGAACTGAAGCGCCAGAGCTTTAGGTTACCGGTTAGGGGAGGGAAGGCTTAGTGCCTGGTGTGGGAGACAGAGAGCACCCCAGGTGCTGCAGGGGAGATGCTCGGGTTGGTACCGTGGGAAGCCACTGTGCCTTTTTATATTGGCTGACAGGCAGTATTCCATGCATGACACATGTCTAAAATGGAATGTTACTGTTATGAACGAGCACTCTTATCTCTATGATAATTAAATGTGTATGACTAATCCTGGACATATTCAAAGTGCTTTGAGTGCCCATGTGAGGTGTGGGGTCCGGGAGTGTGAGGAACAGTGCCTCCGAGTCTATACACGTTGTAACGTTATGCCTGGTGTCTGACTCTCTTTGTAGGTGAGGACTCTTGGGGAGAGAGTGGTTCTGTATGTTCTGAATCGAATTATTTATAGAAAACAGGAAATGGAGAGAAATGAGATCCCATTCCTGTGCCATAGCAGTGCTGACTATGCTAAAATTCTATGGAGCGAAAGGAGAGGCGATTGGGTTTTATTCTGTTAAGCCAACAGGTGAGTCTTCCAGAGTTATTTAAACTATACTTGATGCAAACCTCCTTTGTGGATCTCAACTGTGTCACTATCTCCAGAGTTAATATTGAGATGAGTTCACCTTGTATTGGGGCAGGGGCTACTTGAGTCTGCTGTTCTCTGCAAGTGAGAATTGGTAGAAAAGTTTCTTGAGAAAAACAAAAATACAATTAAAACATTGACAGATTCCCTCCACCCCATATGAACAGGAACATGTGAGTTTTGACTCAGTTTGTCTCTTTTCTCCCTCCCATTTCCTTCCCATACTTAAAGGTTATTGTTGACTTTCTTGCTGTTATCAACAGCAGTTGTACTATCCACCCTGGTAGACCCTATCTACCGCAGGGTCAGATGCACTTTCCCGTTTCTCACAGCTGACTCAGCCTGACCTATTAAAGGTATATGTGTTAATTACCAGGAAAAACATCAGTATACTTAGATATTCCAGGTAGCCTTGAATTAATTTCTCCTGAAATTTGAGTCTCTAATCCTCAGACCTGACTTTACCTTATTATTATTTTTATTTTTGACTTTTTTGGGTCACACCCAGCGATGCTCAGGGGTTACTCCTGGCTCAGCACTCAGGAATTACTCCTAGCGGTGCTCGGGGGACCATATGGGATGCTGGGGATTGAACCTGGGTTGGCCGCATGCAAGGCAAACACCCTACCTACTGTGCTATTGCTCTGGCCCCTGTACCTTATTTCTTAAAGAATAGTGTGGCTGCACCTTCTTTTCCTGTTTTCCTGTTTTGTCCAGGGTCTAGAGCTATTGGGACCAGAAAGATCTAACCTACCTTCTTAATGTACACACACAGCCACCCCACCCGTTACACAGCTGCGCTGGTCTCGTACCGTAGTTAGAACACCTTCCATTGAGATCACTCACATTATTTTTAATCTTTTTACATTGTAAGTCTCCCAAACTTAGATCTTCTTTTATTATTATTGTATAATAATACATACATACCCGGCGGTGCTCAGGGGGCTACTCCTGGCTCTGTACTCAAGAATTACACCTGGTGCTTGGAGAGCCATATGGGATGCCAGGGGTTGGAACTTGGGTTGGCCACTTGCAAGGCAAACACCTTACCCATTATTCTATCACTCCGATCCCACCAAACTTAGATCTTCTTGTCAAATCTGGCCGAAAGGTAATAGCAAAATGATTTGAAGAAAAGTTGTAATACCTCATTCCATATTACTGATTACCTATTTGTGATGAAAATTTAATGCATGTAGTCAACTAGAGACCGTTTCTCACCCCCAAAATAAACATTAATCTATAGATTACAGTGATTTGTTGTTTAATAGATACTTTGGTTCTCCTTCTAGATGCTATTTTCTTGTATAAATTTATGGAAGCAGTGGGGGCTGGAGTGATACAGTGTAGCAGGAGGGCATTTGCCTCACATGCGGCTGACCCGTGTTCGATCCCCGGCATCCCATATGGTCCCCTTAAGCACTACCAGGAGTAATTCCTGAGTGCAGAGCCAGGGGTCACCCCTGAACATCACTAGGTGTGACCCAAAAAGTCAGAGAGAAAGAGAGAGAAAAGCAGTAATTATTATAACCCAGAAAAAATGGCATTATCACTTCCGGATTTTTGGCAAGGTCAGGTGCAGAAAGACAGCATTAGATAGGGACAAGACAATAATGGTTTTTAAGTGAAAGCATTTTAATGCATTGCATAAAAAGCATCATTTTGTGGTTTCAAGATTTTCCAAAGTAAGTTGGTTTAGTGGTGTAATTTCGTTTGCCTTATGCTTTGCTTTACCTTAGATGATTCCTATGGAAACGGAGGCTTTTGCTTCTTTCACTGGCTCAGTTGGGTTTTTTACCTGAAACCAGCTCACAGACACAGGAGCACATAGAAGTTCATGCTTTCTAACTTCGAGCTTGTTAAGGATCAGGGTTTCTGAAAATGGGTGATGGCTGGGACAACTGGAACTATCTAAGGGGCTGACAGTAGCCCCAGGTTGGAGCCATTTTTCTCTTTTCCTTTTTCTTGCAGTGACAATTAGGCTTTACCTGGTGGTACTTAGGGTTTACTCCTGGTTCTGTGCTCAGTGATCACTCCCAGTGGTGCTTAGGGCTTAACTCCTGGCTCTGTGCTCAGGGATCACTCCCAGTGGTGCTTAGGAGCTTAACTCCTAGCTCTGTGCTCAGGGACCACTCCTGGTGGTGCCTGGGAACTGCAGGTATTGTCAGAGGTTAAACTGGAGTCTGGTTCATACAAGGCAAATATTATCTCTTTGGAAGACTGATTCCCAAGAGACACTGGGTAATTTTTTTTTTTAATTTTCTGTAAAGGGGAAAGTAGTTCAAGTAAGTTTGGGAATCTTTGTTTAAGATAACACTCCACTTACTAGTTGTATTTTCCCTCTTCTGGTATTTCTGATTAGAATTTGATTCTGTCTACCACAAGCGTATGGGAGTTGAAGGTTCGGTGGGACAGAGAAGGGAACAGTGTGCTAACAGTTGTTGTAAGTAATGATACTAGCCTAGAACTGAGTATTGAGTACAGGTAAAAAAGATTCACATGATAGCCTCTGAGTGTATGTATTGCAAGCCACAGGGTGTAAGAGAAGGAAGAGAGAAAGAGAGAGAGAGAGAAAGAGAAAAAGAGAACTCTCCATGGAGGCAGGCTGGGGAGAGGGGAGGGAGAGGGGGACGTTGGTGATGGGAAATGGGCACTGGTGGAGGGATGGGTGCTGAAACAATGTATGACCGAAACCCAGACATGAACATCTATGTAATTGTATATCTCACGGTGGTATAATAAAATAGTAAAATTTAAAAAAAAAGGATTTGATTCTAGGAGTATACTCATGTTTGATTTTTGTGCGTTTGGGCTTCTGAGAGTCCCAGTGAAAGCCTTGGCTTTCACTTCTTCCAATAGGTATCACTGTATCACTGTCTTCCTGTTCATCTTCGATTTGCTCAAGCGGGCACCAGTAACGTCTCCATATGACCTGTCTCATGCAAGCAGAGCCCAAGGGAACCTGCTTGCTCCAGGAACATAAAAGAGCCTCAAACCATTCCATCAGGTCATGGGAATGAGGTCTATAATTGTTAACTCAGTTTTATATTCTCACAGTTCATGTGTTATTTTCCTACCCCCTTTAATGCCTTTTATTTTATGGATTGCCTTACAACTTTACTATTTTAGTTCTTGACTTGCAGCACTAATTCTCATTAAAAGTAACACTATCATTAAATATTCACTATATTTACTTTTTGAATCAATAGGAATTTAATGTAAAGTATTTTTTGTTCTATGAAGAAAATTCAAGCATTGGGCCGGGCGATAGCCCAGCGGGTAGGGTGTTTGCTTTGCATGCGGCCGGCCTGTGCCGGCCTGGGTTCAATCCCCGACACCTCATATGGTCCACCAAGCATCGCCAGGAGTAACCCCTGAGCATTGCCGGGTGTGACCCAAAAAAAAAAAAAATACAATCTCACTGGGCTGGAGGCGATAGCCCAGCGGGTAGGCGTTTGCCTTCACGCGGCTGGCCCCATGCCGCCGGATTCAATCCCCCGGCATCCCATATGGTCCCCTGAGCACCGCCAGGAGTAATTCCCTGAGTGCAGAGCCAGGGAGTAACCCCTGAGCATCGCCGGGTGTTACCCAAAAAGCAAAAAAAAAAAAAAAAAAAAAATTCAAGCATTAAAAAAATTGGTAAACTTGTTCAAAACAGGTAGTAAAAAACTCTGTGATGGGAATATTCCTGATATGCTTATTAGAAAGAATACTGGGGCTGGAAAGTTAATACAGCAGGTAGGTGTTTACCTTCAAACTGGCCTACCTGGTTCAAATACTTATAAACAAAAATAATAAAAATAAAATCAGAGAAATTTGTAAGCATTACATTCATGCTTTATAAAGCCACCCTTGTGGTGTGTGATTTATTTATTCAATTTTCCTTTCTGGATCATACCTAGTGATATTCAGGTTACTCCTGCCTCTGCTCTCAGGAATTCTCCTGGCAGTGCTTAGGGGACCATATGGGATGCGGGATTAAACTCTAGTCTGCTGCTTTCAAGGCAACACCCTCCCCTCCCCTCTGTGCTATTGCTCCGACCCTCCCCCAGTTTTTGGATTGAGTTAACGAGGTTTACAGGGGCTTCCATTTTCCTTGCGGTGTTAACCTTGGGCCATTGATTGTCCCCACACTGTCCACCTCCACCTTTGCAGCTTCTGTTCACTGTTCTGTTGGCAGTCTCTGGGCATGTTTCCCTTGGGAATGGTCCAACCCCTTGCTTTGCTTCTTTATACTCCACATATACATAGGATCATCTGTGCCGTGTCCTTTTCCTTCCATCCAACTCAGCCAGATGCCCTCCAGTTCTACCCACGTTTCAGCGAACCACCACATTGAATCTTTTCTCATGGCTAAATAGCAATCTCGTGGGTGTATAAGCTACAGTGTCTTTATTTTTTATTTTTGCTTTTGGACCAAGCCCAACATTGCTCAGGGGTTACTCCTGGCTCTGCACTCAGGAATTATTCCTGGTGGTGCTCAGAGGACCGTATGGGATGCTGGGGATCAAACCCTGGTTGGCGGCATGCAAGGCAAAATGCCCTCCCCATTGTGCTATGGCTCCGGCCCTGCTACAGTATCTTTAATTGCATCTTTCCTCATGGCTGAGTAGTATTTTCTTGTGTGAATAAGCTACAGTGCTTTTGTCTGCTCATCTATTGTTGGCTACTCCATTGTTTCTGGCTCTTAGCCAAGGTTTTAGCACTTCAGGTAGACGTGAGCTACGTGGGTGAGATGTTATGGAGCAGTTGATAACAGTTTCAGCGCATTCCTCTTGTAAAGGGTCTGCAATGTCACATTTCCCACAATATGGAAAAACAGTTTTTCAGGCAAAGACCTAAAATGGAGAACACACCTCCCATCCTCCCCCCCCAACAAAACAAACAACAACAATAACAGTAAATTAGTTGTTCATAAAATAAAGGGTTTTTTTTCTGAATCCCTCTTTTATTCCATTGATTTTTTTTTTATTCCATTGATTTTTTTTCCCCATCTATTCTGATGACTACTACCCTCTCTTGATGATAGTAGTTTTTTTGGTTTTTGAAATTAGAAAATGTGTCTTCCAACTTGGTTATGTTTATTTTAGTTTGTTTGCGGTTCTTTTTGTTTCCATGTGGGCTTTAGAATCCTCAATCGGGATTTTGTAGATGGAGGTCCCTTGGGGAGTATTGGGCCCTGTGATAATGAGAATGGCAAGTCTTGATTCATGAACAGGGGTTGTCTCTTTGTTTAGGTGTCCTTTAATTCCTTTTAATAATACTTTCAATTTTCATTGTACAAGTTTGGCACATCTTCTGTTTAATTTTTTTTTAAAGAATTTTTTCTATTTGCTCATGCTACTCTAAGCAGAATTGCTTTCCTGATGGACTTTCCTATTGGTCATTGTGGGTGTGAGATGTATTTTTTTCTCTTGGTCCTGTATCATTACTGAACGTGCAATCTTGCTAAACTTATTCTCTAGTTTCTATAATTTTTAATGTATACTTTGGAATTTTTTAGGGGGTGGAGGTTTGGGCCCTTCCTGGTGGTGCTTGGGAGACCATATATGGTTTAACCAAGGTCAGCTAACTGCACAAGGATCATGCCATAACTCTTGCACTATAGTAGGAGAACTCTGGGTTCCCCAACAATATTGGGGAGCAGGACAGGAACCCCCTTCTGCACCAGGGATTGGTGGCCGGCTTTAGAGAAAGACTCCCCCGAATTCAGCAAAAGTCCAATAGCTTTTACTCACACAAATTCTCACATTATAATCCAAGAACAGGGAGAACCTCAAATTTTAAGTTCCTATCTGGACCTAGGCCACGTGTAGGATTTGGGTTCTTAGCCAAGATGGCTGCTACCGTGTGCTTAGACCCATCCAAACTGGCAGAGAGCCTAGCTCACCACTCACCGAGGGAGCAGAAAAGCCTTTCTCCTTCCTTCTCTTCTCTTGTTGTTAGAAGCCCGCCTAAGGCTTCCAGCCCAGTCCAGCTTAGGCTGGGCTGTTTAGGACAAAGCCAGGTAAATGACCGTATTGAAATGCAGATCTTCAGGAGGACCCTTTGGTTTAAGCCTCACTAATGCCAAACTGACTCCCTGAGATACAGTTTCCCCTAGCAGCATGGACCGGGCTGCATCTCTGAACCAGAAATGTGATTTGGTTCAGAATGTGATTTGTAGAGAATGGCATTAATACTTCTTACCATGAATATATAACCAGCTGATTCCAGACTCTAGATCCCACTAAGGTCCATAATCTGTCAGAATAATTCACTGTGGCTTTACCTTTAGAATCAGAGACATGTCAGTCTCCTGGAAGTACACTGGCATGTCTCTTTAAACTAGCAGAACTGATTACATTATGGTTGATCCATTGTGGACAAGTAAGAACTCTTGGAATATCTGCATGTATGTTTGTCCCCGTGGGGACCATGGGGCAAAGTGTATTGTATTGGAGCAAGCAAGATTCATAATAAGGATATTTTTTGCCATGTAAAATTATGAAATAAATCTAATTCTGCCCATGCTTTCATTGTGTATGCTCCATAGATTGCCTAAAAGGCAAGGAGTAGCTCTTAACATAAGCTAAATGTAGCAGGAGCCTAGAGCTCAATAGGGCTTGTCACCCAACCAGTCTTTTGTTTTACCTGACTGAGACCTCTAATGCAATATTGATTAGAGGTGGTGAGAGTGAACATACTTTTTTTGTTTTGTTTTGTTTTTGGGGCCATACCCAGTGGTGCTCAGGAGTTATTCCTGGCTCTGTACACCAGAATTACTCCTGGTAGAGCTCAGAAACCATATGGGATATCAGGGATTGAACCCAGGTCAGCTATATATATGCAAGGCAAGCTCCCTACTTCCTGTATCGGGCCCCAGAGAGAATAAGAATTCCTATCTTGTTCCAAAATTTTGGTAGTGGGATTGGAGCCATCCAAGACAGTGCTCAGGACTATTCCTGTCTCTCTGTTCTGAAGTAACTCTGGCAGTACTCAGGGACCATGTGGTACTGGGGATTGATTTTGGGTTGGCCACATGTAAAGCAAGTGTGTTACCTCCTATATTACTTCTCCAGCTCCTTGTTCCTGATTTCAAATGGAAACATGTAATCAGCCACCAATTAAGTGTATGTCAGCTGTGAGTCTTGTTATAGATCCCTTTATCAGGTTTAAGATAATTGACTATTTTACCATGAAAGGTATAGAATATTTTCTGATGCTTTACACTAGATTATCGAGATCATCATGTGATTTTTTTTAAGTTCAAATTTATGTCATCTTTTATTATTACTTTTTGTCTTGGAGTTATTGGCATTTAAATAAACGATAAAGGCTTGGGGTAGGTGATTACACACAGAGTTTTATATAAAAGGGTGACCGAAGGTGGTACTTTTTTTCAAATAATAAAAGATTTTAATATGACTATAAAAAATCAACAAACAATGTGAGTAGACAGAGAACATTTGAATCCTGTTAATGTTCCTTCACTAGAGATGAACATACAGTCCCAATAACTTTAGAAAATAATTTTTTTTTTTAACATTTTATTATACCACCGTGAGATATACAATTACAACGTTGTTCATGCTTGGGGGTTTCGGTCGCATGGTGTTCCAGCACCGCCCTCCACCAGTGCCCCTCAGCCACCACCCATGTCCCCAATTCCTCCCCCCCCCCCCCACATCCCGCCTAAATGGCAGGTTCTTTTATCTCCTCTCCTCTCCCTCTCTCTCCTCCTTCTCCCACACATTGTGGGTTGCACTACGATACCCTTAGAAGCCATCATTTGCATTTTTTTGTCTGTATTTAATGCTCAGTTCTATGTTAGTATCAGAACTTTAGACATTTATTCACTCATGTTCCTCTTCTCTATCTAAACCAACCTCCCCTGGCTCCCCTGCAGCTTGTGGTAATTTTCCACTTTTGGTAAGATCACCTAGTATATTTATGTCATGCAAATAAATGCAGTCATTCTATGTCTCTCTCTTTCCTTCTGACTAATTTCACTCAACATGATTCTTTCCATATCCATCCATTTATAGCAAAATTTCATAACTTCATTTTCCTGACAGCTGCATAGTATTCCATTGTGTAGATGTACCACAGTTTCTTTATCCAGTCATCAGTTCTCGGGCATACTGGTTGTTTCCAGGTTTTGGCTATTGTGAACAGTGCTGCTATGAAAATAAAAGTCGCGGATTGTGTTTTTCGCTGTGCGTTTTTGGCTTTCCAGGGTATATTCCCAGGAGGCGGTATGGCTGGGTCAAAGGGGAGCTCAATTTCTAGTCTTTGGAGGGAATGTCCATATTGTTTTTTCCAGAAAGGTTGTACAAGTCGACATTCCCACCAACATTGTGTATGAGAGTCCCCCTTTTCCCCCACATCCACGCCAGCACTTGTTGCTTTTACCCTTTTGGATATGGGCCATTCTCTGTGGTGTGAGGTGATATCTCATTGTTGTTTTGATTTGCATCTCTCTGATGATTAGTGATGATGAGCATTTTTCATATGCCTTTTGGCCATTCAGTTTCTTCCTTGTCGAAAGTTTCTGTTCATCTCCTCTCCCCATTTTCTAATGGGGTTGGCTATTTTTTCTTATATAGCTGTACCAGTGCCTGATATATCCTGGATATTAACCCCTTATCAGATGGGTGGTGGGTGAATATTCTTTCCCATTCTGTCGACTGTCTTTCTATCTTGGTCACTGTTTCTTTTCGAGGTGCAGAAGCTCTCCAGTTTCATGTAGTCCCATATATTTATATTTTCTTCTAGTTGCTTTGTTAATGGTGTTTCACCTTTTGAAGATGTCTTTAGCATCGATGTCGTGGGGGGGTTTTCCTATATTTTCTTCAGCAATACTTTATGGATTCAGGTCTGACATTGAGATCTTTAATCCATTTTGAACTGATTTTGTGCAAGGTGTTAGACTCAGGTCCAAATTCATTTTTTTTACATGTAGCTGTCCAGTTTTTCCCAGCACCACTTGTTGAAGAGGCTTTCCTTACTCCAGTTTTTGGACTCTTTGCACCTTTATCAAAAGATTAACTGATCATGTCTTTGAGGGTGGGGTGTCAGGATACTCAACTCTATTCCATAGGTCCACCGGTCTGTTTTTATTCCAGTACCAGCTGTTTTTAATTACTGCTGCTTTTGTAGTACAGTTTGAGGTTGGGAGAAGGTGGTGCCTCCCCATCTTCTTCTTCCCAAGGATTGCTTTAGCTATCCGTGGGGGCTTATTATTCCATGCAATTTCAGAAGTGTTTGGTCAATTTCTTTAAAGAATGTCATGGGAATCCTTATAGGAACCGCATTGAATCTGTACAAAGCTCTAGGGAGTATTACCATCTTAACAATGTTAATTCTCCCCATCCATGAGCAGGGAATGTGTTTCCATTTCCTCATGTCCTCTTTTATTTCTTGAAGCAGTGTCTTGTAGTTCTCTTTTGTATAGGTCCTTTACACACTTGGTTAAGCTGATTCCTAGGTATTTGATTTTCTGTGGCACAATTGTGAATGGAATCGGTTTCTTTAATATCCCCTTCTTCTT